>JAANSN010001728.1:0-30310 GCA_036850665.1 Dicranocentrus wangi
AACACGTTCAGCCATACTTCGTCAGTGAACTTTCTCCCATATCCTACAGATTCGGATTTTAATTTTTTAATCAAATTAGACCAACCGGTTAGACTTCCTACATTCAACATTTTGATTTTTTAATTTAAAGTTGTGTTTGCTCGCTCGTACATTTTTATACTCTGCTACTTTTCGGCACTTAAAAAATATATTGTATTTATCCTTATTGAAGCCAGTGTATTTTGGAGGAACCGTACAAAAAAACTGGAAGGAGAATTACTCTAACGCGTGGTGATATATAGGAAGGTCATGTCAGTTTGGGCTGCATCGAAAAACGTTCGAAATGGAAGGAGGTATAGGAGACGACAATTTACCTCCTCAGCGTCAAGATAAAATAAGTACGACAACGACAGTAAGTGTATCCCGAGTGCATGTTCATTCGAGTAACAGTAACAACAATGGAGATGTAGAAGATTTGGATGGTCAAAATTTGAACGGAAGATTTCAAAGAAAATGGGAATATTTTCCCGGAAAGAACCGCTTTTATTGTGATGGACGAGTCATGACTGCGCCCAGTATTCGGTTTTGTGTCCTTAGTTTTGCACTTATACTTCTCACCTTCACGTTATTTCTCATTTTTGAGTAAGTTTACTACTAACTTCCAATTTTGCTGTTATTTATTTGAGCTTACCTATCAGTATTTTAGTTAAGAATAAAATTTATTATTGTTCCCATTTAGTGCTCCTTTCTTGACTGAGAAGCTTACAATGGCAATTCCTATCGTGGGCTCCATTTTGTTCGTCAGCGTAGTTGTTAATATGATTAAGACAAGCTTCAGTGATCCTGGTATTTTACCTCGTGCCACACAACAAGAAGCAGATCACTTAGAAAAGAGTTACTACAGTACGAATTTTCGTCCTCCACCAAGGACCAAAGATATTATTGTTAATGGTCAAATCATAAAATCCAAGTATTGCTTCACCTGTAAAATGTTTCGACCTCCAAGAGCGTCTCATTGCGGGGTCTGCGACAACTGCGTGGACAGATTTGATCATCATTGTCCATTTCTTGGAAATTGCATAGGCAAGTACTATTTAATTGCGAATTTGATGGTGATGAATAGGTTGTACTCTAGTGCGAGTGCCAAAAAGGCTCGTTAACGGCAGGAAGCGGCAGACAGGATTGGCTAATAATGTAACTTTACTGGTTTACAGGAAAGAGAAATTATCGGAGCTTTTACACATTCATAGTTTCCCTTAGTTTTTTAGCCGTTTTCGTTTTGTCTGCATCCATTGCTCATCTCGCTATGCGTAAGTAAAATATCAACATTGTCAGCTTCCATACACAAGTAAATAAACTGTATTGTAATGTAGTGTGAAATAACGAATGTGTTTTTGCTTCTGTCAAGTTTCTAAAGAAAAAGGTAACTTTTTGGAAGCCCTTCGCGATACTCCAAGTAGCGCAGTTGTAATTGTAATTAGCTTCTTTGGAATGTGGACTGTGATAGGATTGACTGGATTTCATACATATCTAATTGCAGTAGAACAAACCACAAACGAAGATGTAAGTCAGCTTCTTAACTTAAACCTATATTAAAATGCTTATTGCAATCCTAATTATTTTTTCATTTTCACAAATACCTAGATCAAAGGACTTTTTGGCAGAGCAAATGCTAAAAACCCATTTTCACATGGGAACTTTTGCCAAAATTGTTGCTTTGTCCTTTGTGGGCCAAGTCATCCAAGTTTAATAGGTAGGTTTGTAATTTGTAATGTCAGTTGTTTTATTTTTGAATTCGTGCCTCAGCCTCATCATGTAAATCTGATTTATAGATCCAAGGGGAATCGCATCCCGTGATTTTATAGCGTCGTTACCTTGCAAAAGTGATCCAAACGGAATGCTGTCTCAAGCGAAGACATCACAGCTTACACCTGCAAAACCTAGTTCAAATGTATTAAAAATTATTTGTGAACTGATTGCCGTAGCCTAAGACTTTTAACCTGATCGGATAAATAACAATTACGTAATTTTTTTCTTTTGTTTTGTTGTGTACACAGTGTACCAACGAATCGTTTCCGCAGCAAGGGCTTGGATCGTCGTTTGGTGGCGCTAACAAGATTTATCGTGAGCACCCACCACCGCACAATGTAAAAGCGATTCAGAATCAGCCTTTGCAATTCTCATCTCCCGCATCTGAGTCTAATCTTGAACAGGAACACGCGCATAACAAAGTTCCATTTCCAGGACTTCCTGCAATTCCTCCCGAGGAAAAGATATTGTTAAAGGGACAAACACGGAACGGACGCGCGGTAGTGGCAGATTATCGTCAGACAGTTCCGGGTAAGTCTATCCCTAAAGACAATGTTTCATTCATGACGTTATCATCAACCACGGAAGGATCCACATCTGCGAATGCCAGAAATCAAATTAGTCTCAGACACATAGGAAGGCAGTCCTCTGCCCCTGCGGTAACCAAGTTTTCTCCAACAACGAACATAAGTGGTGTCCCACTCAGGGATCAATTTAGTGGTAATATAAATAGCAATAATAGCGCGAACAGCAGTAGCAGATCCCGTCCTCACTCTTTAGCAGGTGACAGGAGATATAGTGTAACGGAGAAAGACAACTTTCACTCAAAGTCTAATAGTGTATCTAATTTTGGTAACGTCTCATCATCGGCCTCTCAACTTTTACATTTTCACCGCCACCACCATCATACTCACGATATAGGCAACAGCAGGCCTGTTGCAGGTGGAAGAACCGCTGTAAAATCTACTTCGCTAATCTTAGAAAAAGATGTTTCTGGTGGTCGGGTGCTATCGTTCTCAACTACGCCTTCAATCCGAACAACCATTCCCAACAATGTTTCCAATATTAGCAATAGAAGTAACAATAATTATCACAATACTAATTACGGCAACAGCAGGAGAGTAAATGCAAATGGAACAGGACGTAGAGACATACCGCTGCATCATCAGCATCTGCGTGTTGAGGTTCTAAATTCAAAACATGTTGGTACAAAAGAGATGCTTATTCCATCTGCTAAGAGGACCGACAAGGTACATCACTCATTAGATAGGAATGTGTACAGAAATACTCCTAGTTCCTCCGTAGAATTGCACAGTAGGTACCACAGGGTTAATAGTGGTCACGCCTCTGACACAGGTCCAGGGTCAGGTTCAGACAGGGAATCGCAGAAAGCTATGCGTAGGCGGAGTCTTGCCGCAGTTGAGGTTGAAGGTCTAATCAAGGTTTAATTATTATTAATTTAGGACCTATTATTAAGGTACTTAACTAATTATTTGTACATACCTAAACACATATACAAACATAGGTATATGTATTGCCATTGTAATTAAATAATGCTCCGTGACTGTGACTGCAAAAAAATTATACACCTACAAAGTTTGCGATTGTGAGATAGAATACTCGAAAAGAAAAGTTGGCACTGTTTAGCCTGCGTTTAGCTGTATCTTAGATCAGTTTTGTAAATCTAAAATATTTTTTGCCACACTGACAAGTGACAGCTAGGTATATTGTTGTTATTGCTATATATCCAGTTGTCTTGCGAGGTTGGAAAAAGTGTTACAAGGCAATAAGGTAGCCATCATCGTATCGTAGTATTCGTAGATACATACACTCTTTCAATTTAGTCTGTCATTGATATGTCTTTCGTTTAAGACTACATGACCTGACAACAAGGGCAGGTTGTGGCATTAGTTTAGTTATAATGAAATTTGAATTATGATTATTATGGAAGACGAAGAATGAGTTGAGAATGATCATGAGTCATAGTATTTTGGTTACGGAAATTACATGACGATCAGGAAGCGTACACCACCGGTACTTACAATTAGTCACAGTCACTGATCGCCAGTCGAACTATCACCATGCAATGATGCAATATCATATTATAATATTTCACGCCATTTTGTGTCACTCACTACACCTATTGTTTGTGAGGAGTTTAGTTCTGTGAATGTTTTATCACTCAGAATTATATTATATAACTTGTAATGCTTACCCGAAATTACTGGAAACTGTACGAGTAAAAAAGTGATAACTAATTGGTAAGTAACGGGTTTGTGAATTGTCATTTGTATCTACTGCTTTTTATTATTGATTATAACGAGATTTGAACTACGGAGCGGAGTGCATGCAAGTAGCACACAAGCACTGTAAAGTCTGTTCACTTAAAATTGAAAAGTACAGGAGCGAGCAACAGGAGAAGTATATTATGCAGTACGTAGATCCGGAGAGTTTCTTTGCTGTGTGCCTTATTGCTAACACTGAGTCGGCGGATTATTCGTAACAAAGCATGAAAATGGCTGTATTTTATATAAATTCTGTTTTTTATTTATAAAAAATTTGGTAGGCTTAGTTTTTAGCCCTGATTAAGTCTGAACATAAGTAGTAATTCTACCCATGATACTTTGAGTTGCTATTATTGTACCAATTTGATTGAATAGTTATGAAGTGAAAATTGTTTAATTACCTATGTGCGTATGTCTCATTGGGTTTTTTTTTATTTTTTAACGACGCTATTCTTCAGAGTCGATGCACGATGCCAGCCAAATGTCACAACAGTGCGAAGCATTGATATCACCAAGTGCTGCATCAACCGTATCACTTTCAACAGTGTCAACTTCCAACATTAGCAATGACTATGATACCGTAAACCCACTAGGAGTATTTGCCAGCACTGTTGGGTTAGGCACTAGTCATCATCCTGGGAACGATAGTAATAAAAGCAGTACAAATACGAAGTACCAGCTACCCAAAACTACACCTGTGTCAAATCCAGCGCCAGTAGGACCTTTAACGCTACGAAACTCTGAAAGTGCAACATATGAACCAGGTGAGCTGGAATGTGTGGATCCATCAAATTTTGATGATCACTTGGATATGCCTTCATTATCCAACTTAAATGAAGTCGGGGCGCCTCGTAATTTGAGAGGGACTAAATCTAAAAACACCTCCTCATTATCTAACGGAAACGGTCTTGTAAAGTCAACTAGGTCATTGCCGTCAACTTCCACATCGGATTTACTTGAGCATCAAACTGGGGATGATATAAACAAGATTCATGTTGTAGACTCTTACCCAAACTCGTCAAAATCTTCAACCAGTAGTCGCTTAGCCCCTGCTGGGGCAGGGTTTTCAGGTAGAAAAGTGATGAACAATGTTCGAAATAAGAGAAATTTTGACTCCACCATGCAAGACTCGCCGTTGCATTTAGACACTATCATGTGAAAATTTGTAAAGTGTTGCTTAATTGATGTGTGAGGAGTTGATTAGGAAGCAAAACAGTATGTGTTCATTTCTTGTTAGTAGTTTGTGTATTTTTCGTTCGTTAGTATTTCTGTGAAAAATTTTCAAAGAAAACAAGCTGGTTTATCATCAAATCAAATCTGAGCTTCTCTTCTGTACCCCTTTTCTGTCTACAATAAAAGAAAATTAGGATTTTAGTAATACGTATGAAAATTAAGAATAACGATTTTCATTGTTTTAAGTAAGTTTTAAACGAGTTGTACAAGGAAAAACATTATTTGCCAGGAAGGAGGTGGTATGGTATTGTTCCCATTCACAGTGAGAGCTGTAATTAAAGTAGGGACTTGCACTAGGAAAGAGGTTTTGCTGTTTTAGATTTTATGTTTTCGCGAGATTAGACGAGACAATGTAAGTATAGTTTTAGCAACTAATAAATGAAATGTCACAGCAGAATTTAACATTTAACGCTGTTTCCTTCTAACGATAGAGAGAGAGAGAGAGAAAGAGACAAAATTGTTGAAATAAATACACGAAACGTCAAATACAAATGGCTCTCCGCTTTGCATTCCTAACCACAAACTGTAAAGTACAGCCTTATTTTCCGCTTTTAAATTAAAAATATTGTTAAGAAATTAAAGTAAGCAGTCTAGGAAGAAAAATCTACTTTTGGTACAGTTTAAAGTATTGCACTGTTTTACAAATATTATATTTGGTCACATGTAATTTGTAACAATTAAAATGTCTTGTATCTTTCCATCGAATCAAAAGTTGTGATAATGCCTTTGCAAAACCTGCGCTTAAATGTTTTTGAAAAGGTACCTTCCGAATCAAGTCATTTAATCACAATACTTTAAGTTTCTTGTATATACTGTAATTAACGTGTGGGAGGAAGAGATGACCCGTGTACGTTTAGTTTAGCCAGGAACAAGTTTGTTGAGAGCGAATTTTTAGTATTTGTAACTTAAGTGGCAAAGAATCAAATCCAATGTCAGATTAAAGACTATATCGTTATTGATATGATTCAAATCAAAAATATAATATGGCTACTAAAATTGCCAAATATCATTCATCCTGATATAACGTTAGAAAGTGATTATAATGTTGGCATGAAAAATCAACATGTTTATGCATGAGTTGTGGGCGAGCGAATAGAAGTTCTCTAAATGAGTACGATTTACCAAGGTCCTTAGAGTAACGATAGTAGAGGTTGAGTCATTGCTGAAAAACTACGGAAAATTATAAGGGACGACTCATGTTAATTTCGAAGAATCGTATAAGGGACGATTCATATTGATTTCGAGACATCAAAGTACGTAGTAACACTAACTAGGAAATCTTTAACCGATTTGTCCCGTGCAGTTTCTCATTAAAATTATATATTATGAATCGCAATGACTCAGCCTCTCTTACTTTACTGGCCTTGTGATTTACTTGTACAAATGTTCCGTAACATAAGAATGTTTTCACTGTTCGTGGTTCTGTGCAGTTGCAGTGGAACGTAAGAGCTATTTAATGAGTGTGTGTAGTGTATAGTGTATTGCATTTTGCATTACAGTGAAAAACACATAATACACGTACAAAACAAATACGCAAGTTGATTCAATAAAGACGATTAAACATTTGAATTCGCCAAAGGCAGAATCGGTTTGTTCATTTTTATTATTACAGGAACTTATGGAAATATGGTTAGCTACATCTAATTGTAAACTAAAACGAAACATCACAGTAGTACCCAACGTACAATTTAGTAAAACGTTTGCTAATTTGAGTAAGGCAAGGTGTGATTGCTCACCAGCAAATTGAAAATTGTAATTGCAACTAAAGATCGCGATGTGAAAAGGTACTCCACGAGTAATGGTGGTAGTTCGTTTTGGAACCTTCATTAATGAAGAAATGAAAATGAGAAATAAAGAACTAAAAGATGTCATTGATATGTGATATGAGAAAGGTACCTTGACATAGCAAGGACATCACAACAGACTAGACATTCCTTTTAAAGTTTCGAAAGCAATACACATTTCAGCCTTTCCAATAATCCATCCATTCTAAACTTGAAGACAGAATTCATCAACCGTGTAGCAACTAGAGTGCAGGCCGCGATAAGTAAACTATGATTTAATGATCACTAGTTACAATTGAATACATACAACTACAACTTTACATTTTACAGTTAGATTAGAACGATTAGGTAACGACAGTAAGGTCCATATTTTTCGAAATAATTGGAATCTTGGCTAACCTAATACATATTGTTATTTCTATGGAAAAGCGTTGGTCATACCATGTGAGCCGATTAGCATTTTTTCTGGAAAATGTCTACGGGACGGGGACGCTAATAACCAAACTTAAATTGATTTCTGCAATACAGTACGCAAACTAATAAAGATTGCGACATTGCCATTTAGAAAATGCGATGAAGAATCCACTTCCCATGTGGTCTGTGTCAACTTCCCACCTTCCAGACCACTCCATTGTTCTCAAAGTCACGTGATCATACCTTATTATTTTTTAAAAATATTGTCAGCTTATCGTAAAACTGATTTCTCCGAAATATTTCGCATTTACGTGAAACATGAATGCAATCAAGTAGTGTATCTTCTCCGTGGAGCTACTATGTACTCATAACCGAAGCCAGAATGCAATAAATGCAATTTGTTGCCGAGATATACCGTAAAAAAGATTTTATGTTGACCTTGGACCCACTTCCGGTTGCTCCAGAATACTCAAACTTAAACTTGTCCGAGAGGTATTGAGGTAAAGAAGCAGTGTGGGAAGTTTCGAGTTGAAACTCCAAAAGGACGGACGGACGGAGGGAGCAAGCGACGGCACCAAGTGATCATAAAAGGCTATGCCTAATAATTGTATGTATTAGTGACATTCTCACTCAGCTGTTGTTTGTACGATGCGAACTAACAAACATAATATTAGGATACATATCTATGTAATGTACACCACTCACTACTTATACTCTAATGTACATTACATTATATAATGTATGCCATTCGTCTCCATTTGCAGTTCCACAGCACTTTGAACAATGCGTACGGAAAACAGTAGGACCAGGACCTGCACCAGTGATCATAATAATAAGCTTTACGCGTAAAAAGCGGTTGGTAGAGCTGGATTTTATGTCGTATTCTATTCATAAATATAAATATAAATCACTATCAGTGTCTGTGTCAGTTATCAGTAGTCTGTAGTATCAGTATCAGTCATGCGTAAGTCTATCATTTAAAATCTAATAACATGTAAAATTAAAATTTAAGTTTGCACACGGGAAATGGTGTTTGCAAAGATCTGGAATTATGCAGAAATAACACCGTGATGTATTTCCATTTCCAATAATGCATCATCCATCATCATGATTGGTGTGATAATCAATGGTGGTCAATATTTTTGGTTCGGCGATGCAATCTATTAAAGTCGAAATCCGTAGTTAATAAATAAAGGCTTTGTGCACATCCGTTAAAAAGTAATGTTTAGCAAAATCGATCGTGTAAATAAACGGAGTGGTGTTTCAATCAAGAGAGGCGCAAATTGAACAATGAACAATATGGCATACTGCCAACAATTTTGTTTTTTAATTTAAAGCATCGTTTGATGTTGAACTGAGGTATTATCAGTGATCAGTAGTAATAGTAGTAACTGCCAACTGTACACCTGTCACCTACGTATCTCTTTTCACTTGAAACTACGTATATATTTATATATATTAATATCAGTAGTTACTTTTAATTATGGTTACAATATAGTTACATTTTTTTCATTTTTAAATACCACAGGTAGATAGATGCCACAAGCCACAAGTAAAACTGGAAACTGAACTGAACCTGAACTACTAAATGTCACACGGGATTTTTGTCTGACACCTGAGCGAGGTGGATGAAACTGCCTTCTTAACCCCGGCAGCGTTCACGTCTCTGATGATGTCTCAAAAATTTAAAAGTGGAGTACAATGATGGGGAAATCGGACCAGAGGGTCTTTAAGATTATTGTGATAGGTAAGTATAGTTTACTTAGGTATATAGTTTTACATTTCATGTAAAAATAATTCACAATACACATGTGTATTTACAGTTTAAACACTACATTTAATATTATTATTAAATAGGTTCTTAAGATATTTTCGAAAAACCAAAGAAATCCACCCTTCGAAATTTAGTGGCTTTGATGCTGACAAACTAAAAATAACTTTTCCCTACGTGCGTCTGCGTACTTGTCACTTGTACTTACATTATTTTATTACATTACATAATTACAATTTACAATACATACGCCAACCGTTGGCCGTACATTTACATTTCTACAGTAATGTTGAGTGTTCGATTTCCACTTTCCGTCACGTTTTAGGGTGGAGAGTGGAGGTGGAGGGTTATAATTACTAAAAATGTCCTCGTAGATTCGATTCGTGTTTTGTCGGAATCGGAATCAGTAAAAAAAGTGGGTACAGGATTTCAATGCATTTGGCTGCATTAAGATGTGAATTTTTTAAAAGCAACAAAATGAAGCCCTATTTATTCGCTTCAACAAAATATAAAAATTGGACGAATCCACTGACGGCTTCATTGTTTTTGTTTGACTCGTGTCCTTGTAGTTATTAATCCATTTTCATTTAAAAACAGTGGCAGTTTTTGAGGTCTTCAGAGCATGACGCATAAGAAAATTTTAATGTGTCAACAGCCCTGTTGACGCACATAAACGGTATGTGTCAAGAGGGGTGTTGACGCATACGCGTTATGCGTCAACCGCCCAAACGCCTGATATGTGTAATCCTACCCGTTTAGCTTTTAACTACAAACAACTAATCTTGATTGAAACGTAGAACTCATTTGTTAAAATTATTGTTTGTCATATGAAAAATATTTCAGGGGACTCTGGAGTTGGAAAAACGTGCTTAACTTTTAGGTAATTATTTAACTGTGTGTGTGTGATTATTATTATTTTGGCATTGTGACAACCCACGTCCAGCATCATACCAATTTTGTAATTTTATAATTTATTATTTAACAGGTATTGTTCGGGAAAGTTTCCTGCCAAAACGGAGGTAACAATCGGAGTAGATTTTAGAGAGAAATGTATAGAGATAGAAGATGAAGTAATAAAGGTAATAAAAGACTTTCTAAACTTAAACTTTAAACATAAAGTTAAACGCTGTTTGCGAATACAACTATGTATATCTTGTTATGGGTGTTGGTGATGTGATGACTGACTGATAGATATAGATATGTATGTAACTCAATAATCTTCATGGGTGATACATGATTAATGGCTATATGTATTTTTGTCATTTATTTTTTATAGTTGCAATTTTGGGATACTGCTGGTCAAGAGAGATTTCGAAAATCAATGATACAACACTATTACAGAAACGTAAATGCAGTTGTGTTCGTGTATGACATCACAAATCCTGCTAGTTTTGACTCATTACCTACGTGGATCCTCGAGTGTGAAAAGTACCACTTGACTACGTCCGTTCCCCGAATTTTAATTGGAAACAAGGTAGACTGTGGCCAGCAGTTGGTTCCTACTAATAAAGCACAAATGTTTGCAGACGTACATTGCATGCCGGTAAGAGTTTTCCAGTTTACCTTTGGAAATTGAGTCAATCAGTCAATGGATTCATATAAAGATTATTGACACGTTTGTAGCTTTTTGAGACGTCGGCAATCGATGACAGTCAGGCAAATCACGTGGATTCTATATTTCTAACTTTGGCCCACAAACTAAAAGCAAGTAAACCGCTCATGGGACCTATGCTAAATGGTGATGGAGTGCCAGCCATCGTTCTCCATAGAGCTGATAATGTTCAAGTTGAGCATAGCGCAGAGGTCGAAAGATCTTCGCAGTGCTTTTGTTAGCAAGGACTTTTAAAACATTTAGTAGCCTCTTCACTGTCATATATCCCAATATGACAATGACAGATTACATACGTAACGTCCAGGGGTAGAGGACTAGATTTACTGATTACGGAGAATTTTGTAATTTCATAATTTATTTCGATGTATGTACTACTACAGGATAAATTATAGTTCTGCGGCATCAAAGTTATATTGCTACTTGTTTATGAAAAGTGCTTTTGTCGGTATGTCTATGTGTTACGTTACGTTATGTTGATCTGTAAACGTTATGTAAGGTGCCTTGACCATTGTAGCCAAAGCGTCATTTGTAATTCACAGCAGCGTATCATTTACGAATAAGTAGGGTTGCTATTTTGTACTGGGAATGTTCGTTACCATATAATAAAGATAAATATAATGCATGGCATGTATAAACCAATTCCAAATGTCAACTATTCAGATTTACCTCAGTCAGACAGATGTAGATTAGTCAGCTAGAATAGACGAGTAAACATGTGATTTTATGCAGTAACTGGATTGAGCAATTTACATTCATAGAATTAGGTTAAGTATTGTCAGTTACGTTATCGGACGTGTACCAAATTTTGGTGAACAGAATTTTAAAACAAACAACACCGATTATATTGTTATTTATTGAGCGAAATTTGTATATTTTCACTATGAAGCAATGTTTATAATAATAAACCATTATGGATTTAAAATTTCATAAAGTGGTTTTCAAATAATTTTAACCGTGTCCAAACCACCCCATTCAATTTAACATATTATAAAGTTGCTTAATTATTAACGCAAGTAAACTAGGCTGATGTCACTATCAATTACAAAAATAGAGAACTTTTACAAACATAGCATTTTGATGATATTGAAGATTCGAACCTAAGGGTAAGGACCACTACTAAATTTGGGAGGTGTGCCGTAAGAATCGGTGGGTGTATCAGGAGCTGGGGGTGATCCATAAGATGAGTCTGGTGCAGATGGGGGTGATCCATAAGATGAGTCTGGTGCAGCTGGGGGTGATCCATAAGATGAGTCTGGTGCAGCTGGTGGTGATCCATAAGATGAGTCTGGTGCAGCTGGGGGTGATCCATATGATGAGTCTGGTGCAGCTGGTGGTGATCCATAAGATGAGTCTGGTGCAGCTGGGGGTGATCCGTAAGATGCGTCAGGGGTGGCTGGGGGTGACCCGTAAGATGAGTCTGGGGCTGGAGGAGAACCGTATGACATCGCAGGAGGTGCAGGAGGAGAGTACCCGCCAGAAGAAGGAGGTGAATAACCTCCCTGAGGTGGTGGAGGTGGAGCAGGAGGAGAGTACCCGCCAGAAGAAGGAGGTGAATAACCTCCCTGAGGTGGTGAAGGTGGAGCAGGAGGAGAGTATCCACCAGAAGAAGGAGGTGAGTAACCTCCCTGAGGTGGTGGAGGGGGAGCAGGAGGAGAGTACCCTCCAGATGGCGGGGAGTAACCTCCCTGAGGTGGTGGAGGGGGAGCAGGAGGAGAGTATCCTCCAGATGGCGGGGAGTAACCCGAAGAAGGGGGTGAGTAACCTCCCTGAGGTGGTGGAGGTGGAGCAGGAGGAGAGTACCCCCCAGATGGAGGGGAGTAGCCCGAAGAAGGAGGTGAGTAGCCACCACTTGCTACTGGAGCTGCGTACGAAGGCACGGCGTATTGGCTAGACGAATCTGGAACTCCTATTATTGGCGAAAAACTCATAGCCAATAATGCCTGAAAACAATGTATGCTATAGATGATCAATTTCTGATTCTACTACATACGTAATATATTTTACTAAACAACTTATTTTTTAGTATTTAACTGTACCAGTATTGTTATAATTTGGGAAGTCTTTGTTTCCAACATTCTGGCTTTCCGTCGTTGCTGCATGCAGAGATTGGGTTCTAGGGAGTGACTTGACTTCTTGCCTCTAGTATTTGGGGGGTAACTCTAATTTCCCTATTCCACTAATTAAACAGCGTGTGTCTAGTCCAACCAAATGTTAGCCTCAACTCCTAGTCAGTAAGCTCTCACCTTCTCCTTTATATAATACCGTTCTACCGTCGTTCTACCACTCACTACTCCAGAATTTTAGTCATATGCGAAAAGAAATCCAAATATAGGGCAAATGCATAATGCAATATTATGATGAATGGAATGACCATAAAATTTGTGTTTGCAATTTTGTGTAAAAGGTAAAAGCT
Organism: Dicranocentrus wangi; assembly: GCA_036850665.1. Lineage (NCBI taxonomy): Eukaryota > Metazoa > Arthropoda > Collembola > Entomobryomorpha > Entomobryidae > Dicranocentrus > Dicranocentrus wangi. The sequence goes on from JAANSN010001728.1 coordinate 13,301, forward strand.
CAGGTCATGCAACTGCACTGTAAGGAGCAGCCAGCCAGCCCTATACGAATTACGAATACCAGGTACACATTTTGCTTTGTTGTTGCATGCATCTGAATTGCAAATATGATGAAAGGAAAAGTATATGAGGTGTGTGGTAATCCCATCCCATCACAAATCACTATATGTCTCTTCAGTGAGTAAAGAGCAAGCAAAGACCAAGTCTTTCATTAATTATCATTGAAATATAATCCTGCCTTCCACTTCTGAATCTCAACGACGCATAATCTCGGTCTGAGCTCAAGTACTCACTCACTGTGGTAGACTAGAGTGATCGTTAAAAGGTCTCAAATAGTGTTTTTAACACAAACCTAAGTTCATGTTTATTCATAAAAATTGTGTGACGTGTGGGAGATAGTGCTGGCATTTGCTCTTAGTAAAATACATAAATATTACAGATGCATTCGGCTTTCAGCTCAGTTCCTTTAATGTTTGATTTCGATCTTCAGTTAAATGCATGCAAGTAAGTAGCCTATTCAATAATAGACAAACATATTTTAATGTTTAATAGCCTTCAGACTGAATAGTAGTATAAGAGAAGGAAGGAGCCGAAAGCAGTTATGCAACTGCCGAAACCTAAGATGAGTAAATATTTGGATTTGTAACTGTGATGAGCAGGGGACGACCCTCGCACCAGGCAGCATATTGCTTCACCGGCTAAATTGTCATTGTGTTGTCTTTATAGTCTACATACAACTTAACACTCTGTCCACAATGTTTTGTCTTAATTCCGTGTTACTGTTACTTATGGAGCAAATCTCAGAATTCGTAAATTATTATTTACGACTATTACGAGTAGTGGTAAAAGGCATATTGGAAAGGAAGGGATATTTCAATTTTCAATCGGTTTCTGCAGCACAGCAAGCTTGGTTTTTAGGGACACTGATGCACCCATGCCCTGATGCGAAAGACTGGCTCTACAATTAGTGATATGCGAACTACGAACGAACTACGGGCGGAGGGACGGATACGATAAGCGACAAACTTCTTATTTAAATCTTATTCAGTAGCAGAAGGTTGAGTTGAAAGAAAACAAGCAGCCTGCATTTCTGATTGTGACTATTGTGATTGTGAGCCCCGTCAAATATGCATTTTTCAGCTAACCGAAATTGAAAGAAAATTTCGTTCCTTGTTGGAGTCTGCCTGGACTGGAGTAATATCGAGCTTCTCAAAAAAACGCATTACTTGTAGTGTCGGACACCGGAATGGTGGATGGATTGGATGACCTTATCGACTCTTTCAAGCTGTTATTGAAATGCATGCTTACCTATGCAATGCGATACTGCGAAAGTCCTTTTAGTTACAGGATATCGTCTCTTCCGATTGTAATTCATACCTTCAATTTAATTGTTGAACCTTTGAAATCCGAAATCCAATGCTACGAACTTATCCCATCGTCTGTAAACGTACAGATATTGGCGGGGCCTTTCAGGTCTTACGTACGTCACTCAAATGTAGAATGACAAATCGGTGATAGAGATGATTAAGGTACACTTAAAAGAATCGAATTTAATTAGTTACAAGGAAAAAATAGTCGAGAATACACAAAATGTTTCCGAATGTTACACTCCTGAATTTAGGAAATGAAAAACTGGATATGATCCTCTTTTCCTTCTACGACCACCATATGCAGCAGCACCAGAAGCGCCGCCGCCTCCATTAGGCTGATCACCCGACTGCGGAAGATTCATAGGTGTAGCCACAGGAGGGACCCCATTGGAAATTGGCAGTAGTGGCGATGGTGCCATACTACTGGGCAACGATGATGCGGTTGTTGGTGTTGATGATAATCCCGAAGAACCTGAAATTGGTGTGGCAGCCGTAGTTATTGTGTTTGAGGGCGTTTCACTTCCTGCTGATGCTGAAGAAGTGGAGAGTGAAGATGGTCCAACGGATGGTGTGGTTTGCGTTGCAGTATCTGTTGAAGAAGCAGCAGAGCAGCTAGGTGCCGGCGGTGGAGCAGCTTGACAAACGGGGCCTGGAGAAATAAATCATCATTATATTATAGGTAAGTATTTTTGTTGACAATTTTGTTCATTCTTGTGAAAATTTTGCGCTTTACACGGGGGGCATGTGGCAGAAGATGGGGAACTCCCAGTTGGTGGGGCCATATCATTTGACATGTGTGGTTGTAGCGTTGTCAGTGCTGAACCATTTGAAGTGTCAAGGGGTTTCATTGACATTGACGTACTTGGTGTACTTTGCACACCGGATGCGGAGGGGCTGGAGCCCATAGCATCTGAGGTTTGTAAGGCATTTGCAATGACGGTATTTGAACCATTCGAAGTTTGCGTTTGCGAAGCTGCAGGAGTTGTTGATGAACCGTCGGATGATTGTAAAATTGAGGCCGTTGTAGACAATCCATTAGAAGTTTGGGCTTGCGAAACTGCAGCCGTTGTAGATGAACCACTCGAAGGTTGAGAAGCGACAGGCGTCGTTGTCACAGGTGGTTGAGTTTGTGATGCCACTGCAGCGGATATCACTGGAGGTGAACCTTGTGGTCCTTGTGAATTCGGTGAACCAGAGGGAGCCGGTGCAGATGTAGAAATTCCAGCAGCTTGTGGAATACCTGAAGATGAGGGAGCTGCCAAATCTGCAGGTGCTGGAGCCGCGGTTGGTGTTACTGAAGGTGGACCTTGCGAAGTCTGCGTACTGGATGCAGGAGGCGAAGTTGCTGAAGATGGTGTAGCCACTAAATCTGCAGCTACTGGAATTGGAACCCCGGCTGACGCTGGTGGAGGGGAGTCGTCAGAAGCGGCTCCGTAACCAGCTGGAGCATTGGCGTAAGCCAACGCAAGTACAGCGAAGAGCGCCAGGAAAATTACCTGGTGTAAAGAATCATTTTTAGCTTCATTTTATAATTATGACAAAGACTAAACTGTAAAAATATAATGTTAAGTATTACTGGCTTCATATTGCACGGTCGTTCTTTGAAGCTGGTCCGGCAGGCAGTTAAGTTATATCTGTACGAAGGGATAACGTGGAAGCATCAAATTGCGACTTGCGAGTGGTCTTTGTTGTTGTTCCTCACACTAATATATATATGCTCGTTTCCGAAAAGATGTGCCGTATGATTTCCCAATTGTTATTTTAGCATTGTCATTATCCTTGTCCAATAATAATATATGCCAGGTAACGTCCACCATCATCGCATTGAGCTAATGGGCGTTTGAGAAACGCTTTAACTAAATTGAGAGTTGTGCAAATTACCTCTACCTTGTTGATACATGTGTGGTTAGCCCAATCGAGGTCATGTAGACTTTGCAGTAATATAGTGTAACGGACTGACTAAATATGTAAAATGGTTGCCTTTATGAATATGAACAAAGGTAGCTTATTTGTCGTTTTTGCTAAAGGTAAGATAATAAAATAAAAGATAAAATTGCAAAACATAAATTTTTCCTGTTTAATTTGTTAGAAAAATATACTCTGGTAGAAAAGAACGTAGGTATGTGCATAAATAATGTTTCACATGCAATGCTTTGTACTTCACATCCAATCTCCTTATTAAATTACATTAAAATTACACAATTTAGATTGCCGAAGCATCAGATTCCGTTTCAAGATGCTTAGTAGCCACTGGAAGGGGAGTACGACGATGAAGCTGGGGTAGAATAGCTACCGCTGGAATATCCAGTTGATGGTACATATCCTGCGTTATAGTCTGCAGGTGGAACGGGTAGATGACTTCCTTGGGGGTTAAATCCGGCTTCGTCGGCATTGTAACTCAAAGCAATATTTTGTCCTTCTGGACTGGTATAGCTAAACTGGCCATTTTTGGTGATGGACAAGCCAGTGTTTCCGTTGACAGCATAATTGCCTCCTACAGCCTTTACTGAGGTGGTCTCTGAGTGACTGATTCCGTTGGAGGTAGCGTAACTGTTCCGAATAGAAATGTACATGATTATCAACTTGAATTGAAAAGCAATGTCAGTGCATATATCTTATTGCGAATGCGATTGTAAGAAAGGTGCTTTGTGCTTTTACTCAAACTGATGACTGCTTCCGGGCTGAATGTTCTGGTTGTGTCTGAGAATTGCTGAACCTGCTTCGCGAGAGCTTCCATATCCAGAATTAGATCCGTAATTGACTGACTGTTGTTCGTATCCACCGTATGAATTGTCATTGGAGCCATAAGAGAAAGAGACTGGTGCGGCTGCGGCGTTGTAGCTGCTTCCACTATTGTAGGTCTGTTGAGGTGCAGAGTATGCCTGCATGCTAGGGCCACTCTGGGTCGCATATGAAGATCCACTTGGGGCAGGGTACGATGATCCGATTGGGGCAGAATATGAAGGCGTACTCGGGGCGGGGTACGAGGATCCGACTTGGGCAGAATATGAAGGTGCACTTGGAGCAGAGTACGATGATCCTGCTGGAGCTGAATATGACGGTGTACTCGGGGCAGAGTATGGCGAAACGCCACCGTTGTAGGGCTGTTCTGGTGCAGGGTATCCTGATGTACCAGGGGCAGAGTAACCATACGCGTCGGATGAGAAGCTAATTCTTATGAGTTCGGGTTCGGGTTGATATGCTGGAGTGGAGTAGGAAGGAGTAGCTGGTGCGGAGTACGGTGGAGCAGCTTGCGAAGAGTAAGAAGGAGTTGCAGGTGCGGAGTAAGTAGCTGGTGCAGGAGAATAATTTGGAGTAGAGTAAACTGGAGCAGCTGAATAGGTAGGTACGGATGCGGAATACGATGGGCTACTATAGGAATGTGGAGAGGTGGAGGTTGCGGGGTATGTCGACGCGGCTTGATAAGTCTGAGTCGGTTGTTGAGCATAACTGGTTCCAGTGGTTCCACTATATTGAGCGGACGTGGTCGTCACCGCTAAGAACCCCACCAGTACGATCTGTACAAAAAAAGTTAGAATAATTTATTTCATTATTGAATCAATCCAAGATATTTTGAAAGAGGCACCAACAACTGGATTATTTTGTTAAAACACTTACCACGTTCATCTTCACACAGGTTGATTTGAGGAAAATCTTCAGAGTTGTGATCAGAACAAGGAACAAGATAGATGTGATGACTGCCATTACGAAATGGGGAATATTTATACAAAATCTCAGGATGGGAACGTGATTATGTGCGTCGGTGAAGAAAGCGCAGACTTTCTATAAAGAACCATTATTGCAGAGTAAGGTGTCACGGAGGCAATAAGTTGTGATTTGTGAAGATGATGATTATGATGGGAATTTCTATTTCAGAGAAAGGAGGAATTATCACAAGGTCGACCGATTCTAACCCCACATCCGGCCTAATGTCCAACGTTGAAGGTCTGCTTGTTTTCACTTTGCCTTTGCCTGGGCTGGGCACAAAACATGCTACATGACTGACACACCATGCGCAGCATACCTGTTTGTTACTTACCTGTATTATTGAAACGAGTAGATAAAGTTGTTCTCCACCTCTTTTCTGGAACAATTGGCTATTTTAAGCATTTACTGTCGGCCGGTTTCATGCAGCAGGGCAGGTTTACTTCAGTCAGCTTTATTCAACCCTTTTGTGATATGAGCTAGTGAACATTTGAGTACCTTACCTACCTACCTATATGTACGCACGCCGGCACGCGTAAAAGGGAAAAGTAGGTCAAGTTACGTAGCTCTACTTGAGGACGAACATGGACATTGCATATGAATTTTATAGTTTCCAAGTCTCTGGTAATTATTATGGTGGTAGTGAGGTTCATTCATAGGGGTAAGACAATTACATGCCACCAAAAACTTTCGAAATTAGTAGTATAGCGAAAATATTCAGTACACGAGAAGTAGTGAAACTGAAAAATTGTTTCAAGTTAATTGGTGCTGGTGAGCCAGCTGCTGAAAATGCTGAGCTTATTGCGCGTCGGCCTTACAGCCAAAAATTGTACTTATCGAGAAAATGGGATCAATACCCTTTTGGACATCCAAAAAATCGTGATCCAAACCTTATTTTAATTTGAAATGGCATCAATTTGATTTTACCCTACGGGCGTAGTGCATGTTCTCTATGCTGTTTCCGTCAGAAGTGGGCCAATAAACTGCAAAAATTTCCTAATTGACAGCTTCATTCAAAGCGTGCGCGTTCCTTAGACATGCATATCAAAACCTCGAAACGGAAGCGATCGATGTACCAATGCTTTCCTTTAGTTTGACTTGATCTTAAAATTGATAAGCATCATATTTATGCCTCATCGCTCATCACATCACACTGTTTGCAATTGTAATATCATTGATATCTACTTTAGCAGTTGAGCGTTCGTGGAACAAATTAAACACCCTAACAATAAGTGAGAGTGAGACGCAGGTTTAGACTGGCAGAATATACCATTCTTGTCCAGAAACTGCCTCTGTGCAAATTGGAAGGCCATCCTTAGAAACCTTTTGCTATTTTCGAGAATGCATGCCGGAGCCGAGCGGATGAGGTGCGGGCATGGAACATTCACCGTAAGTAGCTGCTTAGAGAAAGGAAAGAGTCCTTTTAACTTCGTGGTAAAAAACAGCGTAGGTGTGAAGTCATCGAACGGCTAAATGGCGAACGGATGAATGGCTAAAAGAAGTGGTTGCAAAAAAAGTGTACGTAGTATGTATAATGCAGGTGCATATCTATCTAGCCACAAAACATAATATTTGGCATTGCATATTGCATTGTCTTTCTTTACTGTACTCTTCAATAATCTCAATATAGGTATCCGTCATCCGTCTACAAATCAACATAAACGATACTTTTCCAAAGCATTCAACCAATTACATGTCGTTCCTGGTTTTTCTTGATTACTATATACACGTATCTTAAGTATGTTTTTTAATTTACCACTTTCTCCATTTGACGATATAATATGACTAACATGTATTTTAATGCCTGTTTTTAATATGAACCCTTGACCCAAGCACCCTAAGTTTGGTCTGCAATAAAGTATTATTATTATTTACACCCCATACATGTATTTTCCCCTTTTGCCAGCACTACTTTGAGTAATGTAATCATAACTTTTTGTCACTATTAAGTTCGATGCAATTTTTACATTGTTTAGGATATGGTGGACGGTACATTTCAACCCCACATGTGCTGTGCACACATTCCGCTCTCGAATAAGATATAATTTCGGTTTATCCAGTTCGGAGTTATCGCACGACACAGGGTCGGGGTCCACAATCACTCTAAATGCCCTATGCATGTTAAACAGGAGTAACAGGACCTGTCATTTGTGGTGTGTTTAGAGGACCAATGGGCCAGGCAAAAATTACCCAAAAAACGAATACCTTTATTGACAAATACATATACGTAAGTATGCATCACAGATAGATACAGAGAGAAAGAGAGAGTAACTACTTTGATTTTTGTAAAATGCAGAAACAGTTCTATAAAAGTTCATTTTAAATACATAATAAGCTATATGCCATACACATTCACTATTTGCTTGAGCAACAGCTAGCTAGTATGCAATGCATGTAGATAGGTACCAATATACTGCTGACTCGGAGGATGAACCAAACCAGATTCCAGTTTTTCCTTTCATTTTCATTTCTTGAAGATTTGGTCTGTATTGTTATGTACTATGTGTACTATAAGACGTGACGTAAGATTAGTCTCGCTTGAAGTACCTCTAGCTAGTAAAGTAAATGCCGAATCCATAGTTTGGCTTTTGGCTTGCTTGCTTTTGATTTTGGTTTGATTGAATTGAATGAATGCTGAATTTGGCTAAAATATATAAGGTATGGTATGTGTCAGTTTATGTTGTGTTGTATGTATATTGTATGTGATACTTGTTAGGATATGAGTAAGACCGAACGTCAGAAACAACAAATTATATATTCTCTCATGTTCAGCTTCTTTTACTTTTGAGATCCCTCGTCTATCCATGGTCCATGCGAATGGAAAGACTGTGAATAAAAAAAGTTTACATTACATTTGTGTTGCGTTGTCTTACGTATGTATTCCTTCCTGTGTGTATGTACTCAAGTAAATTCAAGTTTAAAGCTCGCAAATTTTGACAGGTTTCTTCTTTCTTCTTCGTTGTACTTATTAGGCTGTATTCCAAAAGGTATTTCTTAAGTAGATGTAGAAGAGGCATTTCACTTCACGCTTCTTTGGTCTGCGTAACCTGCATAGAATGCTCCTCTTCACAACTCGCTCTTTATAGCAGATTTTAAAGCCATTCGTGTTGACGCAAAATTACACATTCTATATATGTTAGTAGCCCTTAAAATGGGTGTCCCTTCAAAGTTACTAACATGGTTATTCTTCTTATTTATAACACTTGTAGAGCAAAGGAGGAGTTGTATCATGGCTGAGGAGGCTGACAAGCCAGTTAAAAACATATTGGCATTTGGAGGCAACGGTTTTATTGGATCGGAGGTTCTCAGCCAGTTGTTCGCTGATCCAGATCAGTACTACAAGGTCGCCCTAGTGTCAAGAGGAAACTGGTATTTTGATTCGGAAACAAGAATAAAACCGCATTTGGCCAGAAGAATCATCTGCGATCGGGAGGAGTCCGATTTGGAATATTGCACGGATCTCATTGACTACGTCGCCAAAACGGAGAAAATTGATGTGGTTTTGGATTTTAGGTAGATTTCTTTCTTTCTTTGTTCTTTTCAAGTCAAGTCAGACCTTTTTCTTGGCACGCGCACGCACAGCGCGATATAATATAATTCGAGTACAAATACTTAGTTCATCCATCTTACTTATGTAACGTATTTGTAATGTAATACTATTGTATATGTTCCACTAGCGCATACGATCCCGAAGTACTTTCGTCAACTTTAGATTTGGTAAAGGAGAAAGCTGGACTTTACGTGTATATAAGTACAGATTCTGTTTACGAGGTTTGCAAACCGTCTAAAGTCCCTGGCCTTGCTTTCGAATATGATGCTGCCCGACCAGACAATGAGCAACAGCAATTAGCTCTGAACAATGGGGATGAATATGGAAATCAGAAGTTATTAGGGGAAGAGGTATACAATACACTCACTGTATTGAATAAACTTCCTGGATATATATTATTGTTTGTTTTATCAATCAAGTATCAATAATAGCACATATAAATTACTAAATGTCGGAACTGGAATCGTTTCCAGATATTGAGAAGCAAGGAAAACAACGTGCCTTATTTAATTTTCCGACTTCCGGACGTCTTGGGCCCTAGGGATACTACTGATCGTTGGTGGGCTTACCAGATGTGGATGTCGTTTTATAATTTTCTCCAGGTAATGCTCATAACCACACACAAAATATAACTCTGTGCACAATTTTACATACTCTAGAATAAGGGCCAGGGTTCAAAAAATCAGAATGTTCCAGCGACGTTTAATAGCAAAGGATTTCAAATAGTTCCCTGTAAAATCAGTCATGAAAAACTTCAGAGCCCTTGACTTACCTACCTATTATCTATGCATTCCTTACTACAGGTTCCCGTCCATGTTCCCAAGGAATACAGAACCCTTAAAACGTCTTACGTTTACGTAAAGGACATTGGACGAGCGGTTCTGACGGCAATTAAAAAACCAGACGCGTGGAATGACGTGTACAACCTAGCTATAGATAGATCACTAACTCTTGAGGAATTACTAACTGATATGTCGAAGGAACTGAATGTTTCTGTCGAGTTTGACTACGACGGAGAGTTCAACCTCTTCCCCTCAGTCACGAGGGGTGCTGTTAATATCGACAAGGTGAAACGAGCGTTGCGCTTTGTTCCAACCAAATGGGAGACCGTGTTAAAAGTGAGTTTTGGAGACAGAACAAAATTAATTGCCAATAATTCTCGAATGTAATGCCGAAAATTATAAGACCTAGCCTATGCTTATTCTTCGCCAGGAAACTGTGGAGTTTTACAAAGACGGCTTTTATCAATGGTCCGAGAGAGACGATGCAGCTAATCAACTTACAAGATACGTCATTCCCAAGCATAAGAAAGGACAATTTCTTCAACTGATTGATCAACTAGTGTCTGATAGGAATCTTAAATTGAGTGACCTGTGTAAGTTGATAACCTATTTTGAAGTTTTATTTATAACAAAGCAGTCACTTGACTTGATCCAATTCAGGTAGTAACCGTAGCCGATGATATGTGTGTTTTATTTCTAGTGAAAGCTCCCGAAAAAGAAGTAACCGCAGAGCAACTCTTTGATGAAATGGTGCATAAAACAGAACTTTAAAATTGAGCTACTCAATCTTCTAAACCCGTTTCGTCATTTCCATTAATAATAATTACTACGTTTCCGACATAAGACTTTTACTACTTGCTAGCTTTAATACAATACAATACAACAGACTTACTGGAATTGGAAGTAGTAAAACAAACAGCATTTTGAATACAAATCGGCTAATCAACTGAATTTTATGCTTTTCAAGTGTATGCGTATTGTTAGAAAAAGTTGAAGTTATGTAATGTAATTAAAATGGTGATGTATTACAACAACATAATGAGTATGAGATACATGAAATTGATGCGAGATGGTACGTTACAATAATTTACAATAATATGTTATGTTGTGTGTGAGTGATTTTTGCAGACAAGCTGCTAACCGTCACTGTTGTAATTTCATGCATTCAAAGCTGTGCTATTTAACTAATCCACCAAGCGGAATAACTGAACTGGCTGCCTAAAGACCAGTACACAACTACGTTTCTTCATGGGGAAATGCCCACACTCCCCTCCCCAACAGTTTTCCCCGAATGTTCCCCGACTTTGGTACACGCACAGCTCCATTAGTTTGAGCGGAGAATTCCCCTCGGACGGATTTTCCCCTACTTCAATGCGTGAACTCGCACCCGCACCCTATTCTTCCCCGGCGAAATGATATGGCGAAAATGGAAAATCATGTGCACAGTACAGATATAATCATGGCAGTCTTAAAAATTACAATTAGAAGCAAGGATTTGCCATGACTTGTAGCAATTGCAATTAATGCAGAGATTATACATACATTTACATTGCATTTCTCTTTCCTCGAGGGGAATCCGTGAAATCCGTCACGGTTCAGAGATATGTAATATGTATTGAGTTTGAGTTGCATACTGTTGCTTGCATTGCATTGTATTGTATTATCTCACCAAAATAAGTCCACCAAGCGGAATAACCTAGCTCGCTGCAAAACCCGTAAAGCTCCCAACTTGCAAAATACCCTCAAACCACCTATAAGATTCCCCCAATCAACCTGTAGAACACCATCAATTTACCCTGTAAAACATCCCCATGCACCCAATTTATGCCCCAATGTCAGTGTCTCTCTGTAGAACACCATTAATTGGTAGGATTACACCTATCAGGTGTTTTGGCCTGTTGACGCATAACAAAATTCTTATAATACAGCGGTGTAATCCAACCCCATTAATTTGTAAAACGCCCCCATTGAATTTAAGATTGAACCCAATGACATGCGCCAAGTGTTAAAAAAAATTTGAGCTCGACAGAACACAAATATCGCTGATTTTCACGTTTTTAAGTGCCACAAGTGTGGGGGAAAGTGTCCTGAAATTCCACCTTCCCACCCCAGAAGGATCCAATACAGTCCCCAACCACCCCTGTAGGGTACCCAATCATCCATAGGATAGGCAACATCTGCCGTATAGTAATGTGAATGTCTTAAAATGCACCTGCCTGTTTGGCAAACTCGGTGCTAGAACATCGCAAGGTCGCAACACAAAGCGTGACAGACAGACGGGCACGGCAAGATCATAAGCTTGAGCTAATAAGAGCCAGCCAACAAACAGCAACGCAACGGGAGTGAGTAAACAGCTGATGACGATTGAGTAAGTACATGGTCACCCTTCTGTCACTCATCAATCAAGTGTGAAATGACTAAAACTTAACTGTTGCGTTGTTTTCAATTTCGTTGAAACGTGTTTCGTGCGTGCCTTGCTTTTTCTTATTAAAAATACTTGTCCAATTCGCTCACAAATTAGGCAGAAGTTAATTAAATCGTCGATTGCGTCGAGGAATAAAACAAACTGAATAAAAAATAGAATTCAACAGGTACAATTCTAGTAGCGTAGCATGACAGTTACTGCAGACCCACAGGAGGGTTCTGCTGAGACCCGCTCGAGGTCAAACAACATGTCACTGACATATTCCGATTTCCTATACACCAGAAATGAGTATGAGGAAGATAAATGTTGGGGAGGTGCGAAGGAGCCTTCCTTCCGATCTTAAACCTATTCGCGAGACTCCTGTAGCATTGATACAGGTGAGAATTATTTCTTTTAAACGGCTATGGCTTTCAGTCGGGGTCGGTGTCGGTATTGCTTTTGGTCAGTCATGTCATAAGGCATTGTGTCATGCTATGGATGATCCTCTGATTAAAATGTATTGTTTTTGCTTTGTTAGAATGCGGAAGCGTCTGACCTAGATTTCCTGATTATTGCTGAGTTTTCAGGTAAAGCATAAAATTATAGGATTTGGTGGAAGATGTTATTTTGGTCCGGGATTACAGTTTATGCTAACCGAGTTCGGGTAAAAAATTTCTTTCAGAACTGGAAGGTCCGATTCCGCTTTGTACTATCCCAAGCGGTAGCTCTGAAAAATCTGATATAAAACTGAATGATTTTGTGGTGCATCTGATGTCTACTGATTATCAGGTTAACACTGTGTAAGTTTGCCTTTAATTAACTACACATGATGAAACTACATGAAAATGAATTGTTAAAAAGTCAGTGTTAAGTGGTAAAGAGTAACTCTCTATGAGCTCTGATGATTTTATTCAGGGGACAATTCCGTATTTGCCAAGATACACAGGTCATGCGCAAAAATGTATTTCCGGGTGTCCATGTGCTGATGCAGTATTTCACGATGTAAGTTTAACGTTACGAGGGATTAATTTGCATTCTCAATTAATTTTATCAATTGATTTAATTTCTATATGCTTAAATAAATTGTCGAAGGTATGACATCAAAGCTCGTGGATTTGTACGGCCGTTCTGTTTCGGCTATGTGTCGAAGGATCACGTAAAACTTGATAAGTATCTTGCATATCTAACATCGGAATTTAAAACGGTACTTCAAACTTTTACTTTTTGAATATGAGACAGCGACAGAGAGGTCAGAGGCGCTAGGGAGGGATTCTAGATTCGTTTTTTAAATGCATAGGTGACGTGTGCTATGGAGCAATGCAACAGGGACTGGTTTTGCGAGGAACTGAAGTTTTATCTTAGTAAATTGCAAAACGCTAAAGATAGCTACATTCAAGAGCACAGCAACAACTCTTGTATTATGGCAGACGATAATCAAAGCGATGAATTTGTCGACTCTGATTCCATTTCGTTGGCTCAACTAGCACATCAGTACTCCGAAATACAAAATATTTTAACCATCGTTCAGAATTTTGTAAGTGCATTATTGGCGTAATGTATAAGTGGCAATGGCAAAGATTTATAGTACGTGTTCTAGTCTAGTACAGCTAACGCCTTTCACTTACGTACCATATACTGAGTGTGTATGGTTTTAATGTCTATAGCAGAACAATTATCAACATTGGAACGAAAGCATAAACGATATTAGTTTATGCCTGGAGCGCCAAGAAGATAATGCTTTGTCAATGTTCTTAAAGCGAAACGGAATTTTGCGTGATTCAGCTAATAGTTTATGCCTGGAGCGCCAAGAAGATAATGCTTTGTCAATGTTCTTAAAGCGAAACGGAATTTTGTGTGATTCAGCTAATACCACACCGGTTCCTCACGGTTCATTGCTGGAATTACTTCCCCTACTCCATCCTTTAAGGGCAAAGGGGTATAATATGTATTCAAAAAATGCGTATTTATTACATAAGTTCATACATATTTGTCATTTATGTTTTAACTCAAAATACTTTATAGCGAGCAGTTGCGTCCTCTCACGATTCTTGGACAACTGGGATCTGTGTATCTGGTAGGAAGACTAATTCACATATACAGCAATTTATGCCAGGACATTATTTATGCAGATATTGCAGATCTAACAACAACATTTGTACATACATTTTAACAACTCGAACATTCATCCAAGTATTGCAACAGCTCAAATAAATCGGGATGCGAATAATAGTCCTGCTAAGAGCTCTGGATTTTCGTCTTCGGTAGATTTTCTTAGCAGCTCAAGTGCTGTGGATTCTTCCTTTTCTGATGACTCCAGAATATCATCGGAACAGTCGGTCGTAGACGAGCTATCGGATAAGCGGTTTAATAATGTAGCTTTATGGCTAAATTTGAAAGACAAAGAGTTATTTCAAACGATAGAGAAGTTACATGTCTTTTGCCCATTGGCTCCTGACAATAAATCTGGTTCGTATCATACAGTATCTGATGAGGACTCAGATATAAATTTCCAATCGCAGGTATCTAATCAGACGTGAGTATTTGTTTTTGTAATATAAAGGTTTAACGAGGCGTCATGAAACCATTCTTAATAATAATTCAGTTGGATACTGGAACGGAACAAGAGTGTGTGGAATCCATGGCAGATGACAACTCCACGAGAGCATTATGTGAACAACCAACGGTCAACAACCCCGAATTGCAAACTGAGAAACAACAAACGGAACCCGCTCAAACTGGAGAAGCAGAAGGTCGTTCGGGCCAAGAAAAATGTTTGGAATTAGATACGACTAATCCGAAAATGAATAGTTTAACTTCTTTTAGTTCAGACGAAGAAATGAGTTTGGGATTTTCCCCTTCAAGTGGAACAAGCGAAGAAATAATTCTTCGAGAGTCCTGGTTGAATTATGCTTCAAAAAAACTTGTGCGAGGAGTTCCAGGATATGGTATTGCAAATTTTTTTCGTCGGTACCATGAAGCCGCTCATCACGTCCTTTACTCCATACTTTTGGGGCGACCAATCATCATTTGTGGCGAAGAGAAGTTGGGTCGTAAAGTTGGACGCATCATAACTTCTTTAATTCCATTGGTTCCAGCTGTACGTGATTCAATTGCAACACACTCCAATAGCAGCAATATTTGGAAGCTACTGCGATGGCACCGGGGCATTTTGGTTCAGTCACATATTGAATCCTACCGACTGATTGGTCTCTGTATCCCCGAAAAGTTGGAAGTACATGACCTAATTCCACCTAGACTAGTCACACTTGTCACCATCTTGAGTGTTGACAAAAAACGTATTTTAGGAGGTCCTGCATACTCGGGAGACTTGTTACAAAACTTCGAGAAGAAATATCAGAAACACTTTTACAACTCCGACACCAGCATACTGTCGTATATCGGTGCTTTATACGCAGATATAGAGTGTAAAGTTTTTATGTACAAGGCATTGGCTGCAAAGTACAAGAGTATACACTTGTTATTTAAAGAACTAAATGTACGAGCTTCAGACATCGAAATTGTTAAATACTTAGGTGGCTTAATTTCTGATCCGAGTAAAGCTGTTAATATTTTGTAATTACAGGCTGCTACGATCGATTGTAGAATTTGAAATTGCATCTTTATAGCGGTTTAAGCAAGGACAATATTTACATGAATGACTGCCGAGAGTAAATTGCATGGAATCTTGGATCGCTGACGCTATAAATAAACAACAATCCTAATCAACATTACAATTTTGTGTACAACTGATTGATTTCTTCACATGTTAGCAAAATGTATTTTTCTCTAATGTTAGCAACAACTACAGAGTAGTGAAAGGATCCACCATTATTTACTGTCCACTCTCGCGTAAGAATTGGCCTTTAACCTCAAAAGTCAAAATAAATCAACACGACCCAGCGTGGTTACTCACACTTTATGACGAATATTTATCAACACTTTTTTATTTAAAAAAATTAACTCCACGTTTTACAACTCACTCGGAAATAAAAATTAAATCATAAAAAATTATTTAAAACATTTATAATGACTTTTAAAACAGCTAATTCAGGTTACACGCAAATTTCTTACAATGTTAAATGTTAATATACCTTACTTTAGTTTATAAAAACGCAGCCCAACCGGCGTACATTCGACATAGATTGTCAATAGAAGTCGCTTCATCAATCAGATACTTTACCATAGCCTCCACAGATAATTCAGTATTGATGTCTTTCATAAGATTTCTACCTGTTCCATTAAGTCGATGTCGGATATATTTCATCGTTTCTACCGCTTTTTCATTTGTGACTTCGCCAGTTTCCGCTAAAAGTATTAAAACGACATCAAAATTAAATGTAAAGTCAAGATCGAACAATTAAAACTCCGACGGTGCGGTACACGCTATTTTGAAGCTTGCGAATATTAGAATATGGTATACTTACCGGTAGCCGCAATGCCAGGTCCACGTTTCCCAAGCCGACCCCACTCAACCAAGGGATCAAAGACAAAGGGTCGAAGAACAGATAGAAATATACTCTTGTTCTCTCTAAATGTATTCATTACAACCTCACAGGATCTTTTGAACACGCCTTGATATCCCAATGGTCCCATTGCGTCCACCATATTATGAGTAAGTCGAAATGGAACTCTTTCCGCCCATTCAAAAGATTCGCCCTGTAAAAGTCAATATTTATATATTAATTACTAGTTATGCCCACAGTAACAAGGTCGTGTAGTCGCATGACAAAACCTTCTTAGCCCATACCTTATTGAAGAGGCAGTTGAAGTCTACATGAACAACTTCTCCTGTTCTGGCATCTAATAAAATGTTTTCTCCGTGTCGATCACCCAACCCCATAATGTAACCCACCATAGACATCACTGCTGCAGTTCGCATGTACGACATCCTTGCTGCATACCACGACTGGTGGTCATTAAAATTATTGAAAAACCATTCGTGGAAAACTGGTGGATGTTGAGGAAGTATCTGTTGAACAAATTTCCTCTTTTTCGTGTCTAAAGGATCCTGAATCTGAATCAAGGCACGAACTTCACGATTATTCCCACCAAGACCCTTTTCTTTGTATAATGAATTGATAATTGGACGCAGTCCTTGAAGGTTCGGGACCCATTCAAGAATACCACATTCTTCATTTAGGGGAACAACGCAGAATGTTTTCACGTAGAGCCGTCTTTGACTGGATTCCGCATTCTTGCTC
>JAANSN010001729.1:0-30294 GCA_036850665.1 Dicranocentrus wangi
TTAGCGTAATAATTATAATACATATTTCAGTGTATGACGAATCTGGTTGTTATCCTAGTTATTAGGGAAAAATGAGTATTATAAAATCCACGCTGTCTATGTACGGATGTTGTACATTGTTGTTGTAATAAAAAACACTTGAAAAAATTATATAGTCCTTTTTATCCCTGTGTAAAGTGATGAGGATTGAGGATGAGTTGCAGGAAGGTAATTGTACAGTTGTTCTGATGTCACACCTTTTCCATAATCCGACCAAAACTCAAATTTTCATTTTACGTGTGGGCATATAGGGATTTCAAATACAGTCTAGGTATTTTCAAATTGCGCAACCAGCCACGTAAAACTCAAAGGGATTTTATGTGCAAAAAATACCCCCATGTTCCATGAGACAATGGGGATTGTTTAATGTGAAAAATCCCATAGCGTGATGACGAATATAAACTGCTGAATCCTGAATGCAGCATATCGCGACCATGTATAGCTTTAACCGAAAACAATAATTGCAAACGCGCATTCCCTAAATATACAGATTTGGTTTTCGCCGAAATCTGAGTGGAAGGAAATTGAGGTTAGAAAAGCGATTGCGTAAATATGGAGCTGTGGTTCCAAATGGAACGGGATTGCATGAGTATATGCAGTATAATGGAATATGGGCGCAATTATAATGTACTTAACTAAAATCCAACTTGATTGCAACTTTCCTATTCATACACAACATGTCAGTCACTGCAACTTTTAGAGCTTTGCTTTCCTAAAACTAACCTAGTCCACATGGATTTAATAAATATCTCACATTTATTCCGTCAATCGCATTCACGCAACCAAAGTGATGGAAATACATTAACAAAAATGATCGACTGCTTCCAGGTCAAAAGTCGAATGTTCATGGCTAGCAGCAGCAAAGCATGATATGATATCGCATGAAAGTGAGATGAGAAACCACAAACCTGATCTAGTAACAACGTTTTGACTTTGACCTCGAGTAACCACCACCAAACTGTAGACAAGTGCGCTAGTCAAAGTGAAACACGTGTTGGAGCTCAAATAATATATATCCTTTCTGGACATACGTGTTTAATCAGTTTGACGATTGATATAATTATTATATTTCCAAGAGCTTTTGAATATACGTAACGTGTAGCTTGTCATTCCAGCGTTCAAATTACTGCTCTGCATTGCTGCAAATGTAAATTCTGCGTTCCACCTACACTTCAAGTGCAGTTCAACTTCAACTGTAACGTGACTTTTGAATTACTAAAACGAATAAGTCGCCTCCATTACATTAGTCATCACAACTATACACGTACTTTTTACAACCTTCTCTGACTGTATAATTTCCCACGGTTGCACGAAGCATTTATCCGGATAAAAATTACAAAGTTCATTCTTGTATTCAAAGTCAGCAGGATAAGCGTACAAGATAAAAAGTGTGATCAAGTGTGTGCATATACATATAAGCCAAGCATACAAACATTGTTTTTTATACACTTCCCCCCATATATAATATAATACATATTTTTAAATGCATTCTTCGTGATTTTATTTATATTTACAAAGGTACAATCTGATGAGACCGTGGGAACTTCCTTTCATATACAACACATTATTTTTGTATCCCTGTTTCTTCCACGCGCTGAGAGCGAGACTCATCATCAAATAAGATGAGCTTAAACCTAACTTACGTTACGTGTATCCCTGTTTCTTCGTGTTGCTCATCCTCTGTCTGTCTGACTGACTGATATATAAATTTAATCTCGTATTCCAACGCGATCATTGATTAAACCACCATCAACTGGATAAGAAGAAGAGGCTATTTAATAATATTCCACAACCAACGACGGTCCAGCATGGATTACTACGAGAGCCCCCAATTCCACAAACTCTTGTGGTCCAAAGTGCTGATGGTGGTTCAGCTGGTTGTGTCAGACGTTTCTGGGCGTCACACTAGTCTTCCCGGTTTTATTTGTTTTCGTCGCACTGAATGAACTAATCCGTGGTTTTGTGAAACTAGGGCTGTGGTATTTCTACAGAGGTGACATTATACTGAGTCCCGACACGTTCGGCTCCAACTATGCAAATTTCAACAAGGAGAATCAGCGAATGGTTTTGTACATGGCGGAAGTGGAGGGTCGCGTGGATGTCGGCTACATAAGGGAAAAAGTATCTAGAACGTGTGGTCGGAAATGAGATTTACTCTAAATTAAAGTACATTTGGACTCAACACTGGCTCTACATTTGCTTGAAAAAGGTTGCCAACTTTGACATTTCCAATCACGTCCGACTTTATCCTGGAACGGAGGTCAGGGCGGTGACGGAGAAAGAGGTGATGGAGGTCATCCTCCCAGATTTGAGTTCCGACATGACCGACGACAAGCCCCAGTGGGAGGAGGTAATCATTCCCAATTACCATCCTGATCCGGAGGTGCCATGCCCCCCAAAGTCACTTCGGATCATTCGCATGCATCACAGCTACATGGATGGGGCTAGCACGTTGATCATGATTGCAAATTGCATCTCTGACGAGAAGGAAGCCTTCCCGTATGTCATTGATCCCTGCAAACCTCTCAAGATATCAAAAATGTTCAAATTTTTCTATAACCTCACTTGCGTCAGCTTGTTCGGCTGGTACGCAATATGGAACCTGGTGTCCCCGCCATGCACGCGCAAAACCCGATTTAGCATTAAGCAATACTCGGATAGGAAACTGCACAACTGGACGAAGCCCATCCCGATGGAAAGCTTTAAAAGCATAAAGGAAAAATCCGGGGTTGGAATGCCTGCCATCATTTCAACAGTTATAGGAGGCGCTGTTCGAAGCCTAGAGTTGCAATATCCGAGTAAGAGCAACGTGAGGACGGCTGGAGCAGGGCATCAGGTGCCGGCAGTTACCCCGCTATGGATAGTTGCTGGGATGTTCCCCTATGCGAAAAACAATCCTTGCAATAATCACACCTGCTTTGAGACACAAATGACAACATCGGACGTTTCCGGATGTGAGCGGCTGACGGCGCTAAACGACGACCTGGGCAGGTCAGCTCGAAATCCGAAGGTGACCATTTACTGGTGGTTTACGTACTTTATCGGTCGGACGCCAGCTCCGATTGGGAAGATATTTTTGAACATGACAGCCGTGGATATCCTCCTCAGCAATGTGCCGCTAAGCACGAAACCTGTGACATTGTGTGGAGCAAAGTCTTCAAGCTTTTCTGGATGGGTGCCTTGCATTGGTGGAGCAGGTATGAGTATAAAAATATAAATATAAAGTGGATTTTATGATTTTATGTTGTAAATTATGAGCTGTCGAATAAACCCTTTTCTCTTAAAAATTTGGGCAGGCGTGGGCATCGTCTCTGTGAGGTATGCCGATCATTTTCGATACTGTGTGAAAGCTGACTCATCCGTGATGAACCAAGAAGAACTGGACTATTTTGTGTCCCAGTTGGAACTCCAATGTGGAGGAGTTGTACCTGGAAACAATGAACCTCAAAAGGAAAATCTCTAGCGACACTAGTCTGTTTGAGCGTGAGAAGGCAGATGGAGCGGTGCGAAGAAGTGGTGGTGCTGCTGAGGTGGAAAATGAGCGTGGAGATAACACAGCAGCATGCGAGATCCGCAACAACAACAATAATAATAATAACAATAGTGCTTCAAGCAACTATACCCCAACTAACTACTCGTTTCTGTCCAAATTCAAGGACAGTCTTGAGCAAATCAAAGATGGAATAAGAAAAATTAAGGAACAGTAGTAATACCTATATAAGTATTTATGTAATCATTAGTTTATAAGACGTTTAAGATCTTCCTTCCCATAGTTCCCTTTTTGCAGTCAGTAATAATTGTGCAGCAGTAAGAAACATGAACCGTTATGGTTAGAAGTAAAGCAGAAAAAAGAGAATCCCAATCCCAAGGTAGTCTTGTAATGATTGAAGCGTCAGCGGTTTTTGCAGAGTTTAGAGTTTATCAGCAATATTTTTTGTCTAAATAAAATAACCTGGGAGTACTACTGGAACCAAACTAAGCGAAGGATATTTTTTGTTGACTGTGTTGTTGTTGGGCTATTAAGTACTATTTTATGCTTAAAGATATATCCTTTTGGAGATATTCAAATTTCGATCATGAACTTGATTATATATCTGGCTGTTTGGCCGTATCAAACATGCAAATGTTTAATGCGCACCTAACAAAACCGGTATGGCTCATGGTCAGATCAGCGGGGTCGGTTTCATTTTAGGAACTCGAAGCTATGTAATATATATTTAATAGGATTAGGATTATTACTATTATTAGGTACAGCAGATTAATGTAAAATCCAGACTGAATGTGTTTGCTGCCGTAATGACAAATTATACAAATTCGTGTTCCTTATTAATATACAGATTAATTTGGGTAGTACCGTAAGTCGTAACTAACAACTTTGGTTGAAAATTACCTTATAATAAGTTTACCCCTCTCTCCTACGTCCATGGATTTACCCGCGTTTTATATAAAAGCAAAATAATTTGCTTGCGTTTCAACTAATAATTTTACAGTGCACTGACGATTACTTTCAGTTTTCGTGAGCTGCATAATTCAGTCAGGTCATTTACGTTTAGAATACTACAACTCAAAAATGTTATACAAGTCTACATGTAATAATCCTACATGCAATCAATGTGTAAATAAACTAATCACTCGGAAGAAAATCCTAATTTCCTATCTTAATTTGCAAATTATTCGCACGCACACATACATAGCATGTATCGTCTAGTCGTTGTTGCAAATGATTAAACTGATTAAAGCACTCCCCGTCATAATAATAGTACAATTGATTAAGAGAGGAAATATTTAATTTCAATCTTGATCAAACTAGCTATATCTAACTAATTGTAACGCTTGCAAAGCTTCCTTTGTATATATAGTTAGTTCATTCATGATATTGTTGTTTTTAACATCAAATTTAGAAAAGCTATGTATTATGTAGTAATAGAATCATTATAAGGCATATGCTGACCGCTGGGATTCACCAATTTCTGTCTACATAACATCGAAAAGTTTAATCCACTTTTTGTAGGTCAGTTTGCTAAAAACTGGTTCTCGCTGCTACCTTCATCAATTCATACCACCGCCGACTCATATCATATCCCTACAAACACACTGTAGAAACACGTAATTAAAATTGCATACCACAGATACCTCATACCTCCATTGATTGATGTGTAGTTGATTAGCGCTTTGTTCGCAGGTATGTATAGTAGTAGTAGAATGAGGCAAACTCGTGTTTTATAGTGCTAAAATAATATAACCCAAGCACGAGTGTAGACAGCCACAAGACAACCTTCTCCGGTCTTCCATTCTCTTGTCAAAACAAGGAAAATAATAATAATGCAATTTGCAAAAATCCATTCTGGGAACATCAACCCATCCATCGTCCATAATAATTGGGACTAGGTATGTATCTCCAGCAATAAACCTTGATGCAAAAATAAAACATTTTTGGAGCTTCGGTGGTATTACTTATTTGTTGCTGACCATTATCCTCTTCCAGCGGAACATTCTTTGCCTAGAGGGATTATTTTTGAGGGACGGATCTAGGAAAAAGTGGTCGTTGTACGGTTTCACGTAGTACATTTTAAATTCATGGGCACGTGTCCCACAACATCTAACCTTCTTTTTCTAAATGTGTGCTTTGACTAGTGTACAGAGAAGAATTAGAATGTAAATAATAGCTGAAGCATCAAATTGGCAGGTTTGCGAACAGCTTTTTTTAATGTCAGATTGTCAGCAGGCAGGTACAGGTACACAACGATTCTTTCAGTCAGCTTCTGAAAGACATCTTGGCATATCATTATTACGCAACATCGTCCTTTTTCCCTTCGAAGGTCATTTCAGTTTTGAGAGAGGTGCAGCAGTTCTCTGTACAGGAGCATTTTGTATTGATAAAAAAATGACAAAGATCCAAAAACAAGAGGAAATTAATAATGAGCTTCTTATAAGCAAAAATCTTTTGCAGAAATGCACGTTCAAAATATATACGCCAAATTGTTTTATTACTAATATGCGCTCAATGATAAGAAGGTGCATAGTAGGTAGGTTGTAGGTATAATGTATATAGTCAATTGAGTCCAATGCCGTTCCAAGACCTATTTACATTATTGGATCAAAAGGTGGACAAAAGGTGAATTACCTTTTTATAAAACATCATCTTCCGTAAAGTGCAGCTCAAGAAATGATAAACGCAAGCAACAACGCACCATTTGTCATTTCAAAGTTAACACTCACTTCCCCAACTGAGCAAACAAAAAACCACTCACATTGAAACAATGTTTGTTTTTGTGCTTAAAACTTGAGAAAATGCGGTGACGGCCATATAAATATTACCTTGTCAGCCAGTACGATGAATTACAGGTAGACTTCACGACAGCTCAGTAAAGGATAAATTTAAAACCAACTAAATAATATGGCTGCAGTTAATTACAGCATTCGCAATTTAAAAAAAAAAACCTTTAGGATTTTGCTCCAGAAAGGATGACCAACTGCCCGACGCCAAAAATTGCAGGTTTGAGAGTGCAACCCGTTTACCT
This sequence comes from Dicranocentrus wangi, assembly GCA_036850665.1. Classification (NCBI taxonomy): domain Eukaryota; kingdom Metazoa; phylum Arthropoda; class Collembola; order Entomobryomorpha; family Entomobryidae; genus Dicranocentrus; species Dicranocentrus wangi. Next base: position 6,561 of record JAANSN010001729.1, read on the forward strand.
GGATTTAGTTGAGTGCTATGCAATGCACCCACCCACCCAGTGCATATAAATTCAGCTGCATGTACGTACCTCAACCGTGATAATGATCACTTGCATTTTTTGCATATAAAAGCAAATAATCGTATCGTAATAATGTATGTATACCTACGCCAAAAGATATTTTTGCTCCTTTACATCCCTTACATTAAAATTAGGTAACCGCCGAGAGCCAACGAGCCACGAACAAAGTGGCACCAAAAGAATGAATCCTACCCATCGGTAGTCAATTGCAGAGTTTCATTCTCTGAGTTTAAGAGAAAAAAAATTATAGCTTTATACCGCTGTATAGAGAGATGGATCACAGTGATTCATTCGCTGATTACTTGGTAAGAGGGTATTAAACTGGCCAGAGGAGAATATATTATTAATCATTCATTTGATGAACCCCATCTCAACTGTTAAGGGAGCTGAACTCAGAAGCAGAAAAAAAGTAAAAGTGGTTTGGCAACTCGACGAATTATTTTACGCAATCTCTTATAATACAAACTGTTACATAGCGCGCTTTACTTTACTACCACTTTAATTACAACGACGCGTAAAGTAAAGTATTATAAACTCCTTTTGAGCAAAGGGTAAGGGCAAGCAGTGCGCTTAGTTAGGTACCAAAAAAATGATACAATAGGGCACTCTGGGAGAATATTATGCAGGATTCAGAATTAAGGGCTAAAAAAATGCAAGTGTTTTTTCTGTGTCATGTTGTTGCTTTGCTGGGATGTGCATATAACCAGCATTTAAATTCACAGTAATTATGTTTACTACCTCTAGATAGGTATATGCCTATAACTGATCCCTTCTGAATAAAAAAACAACCTGATCGTAAGTTCATTTTGTACAACATGCATGCCCTCATCTCGTAAAAATAACTGAACACGATGCATCAATCGTATCAAAAAAAACAAGCTATTGCTATATCGCAAAAATTGTACATATATTATATATTATCAAGTTGAGGAATTGTATGAAAAAGATTGGGATGAAGGATTGACTTGGCAGTTTGCAGTTTGACCTAGACATGCAAAGGGAATTGGTGTGTGGTACATGAGGAGTGGAACTACTATGTAGCCACACAGCTATTGCAGCTGTTGGCTAGTGATTCTAACGAGAATCAAGGGCATTTTTTGTCAAAAAAAAAGTTGGAAAGAGACAAATTGCACGTGTGTGTGCAAATTGGAGAGATTTAGACTGTTGGTCAGTAAAAAAAACATATATAATTTCCTATAGTAGTTCCTTAGAAAATTAGTGTTTTTGTGGTTTTGTCTGCGACGACCAAATATTGCCGTTTTTGCAAAGGAAGCAGTTGATCTTCACTCCAGAGGAGAGGAGAACTGGATCCTGGATGTGATTGAAGATTTTTTAGAACGTCACACAGCCACAGGTACTTTCATAAAGGGGAGCGATTATGCTGTAAAACAAAACAATGTATACCGGCGTTTGTCCAGATTCTCCTTGAATGATACCTTACTTACTTCACTTCTCTTCTGCCTCTTTTTACTTACAGCCTGGAACTTGGATCAAAAATTATTTGTACCTAGATGTTGATTCTCCTTTCTGGACAACCTCGATCACATCACCAGTTTTTCATTGTTTTTTTATCGCAAAATTCGGAACCCAAATCTTGATTACCTGCCTATACCTACCTCAACTCAACAACCTCGCACGGCCATAAGACATAAGACGGAGAGAGGAGTCAGCGTTAAATTGGGAACTTGCGGCTTTGCTTGCACAGAGTACCCGTTGTGATCTTGAACTGGACATTAAACGCAAAAATGTACCTTGAGAACTTGTAATAAGTAATAATCCTCTTCTAGTGAATCTCTGTGAAGGTCAACATTTTCTGTAAGGGCAACATCTCCATATTCCATCTGATTTTGTGTATTAGTCGTCTTGTAGAGCTGCTGGTGGGAGAATTTTTCCATTTTTTGGACACGTCCTTTAGCTCTGAATTTTAGTACCGTCGTGCTTACATAAATTTTTTATTAAATGGCTTGTGACACAAAGTCATAAAATTAGATTTTGTCATTTTTTCCTTCTTCTTATTTGTCCAGGACTTTTGCCTAAAAATCCAGTTTCAATTCCTATTCTGTCAGGTCTCCACCCGGTGGAAGGTGTATATTTTACCTACTTTACTTGGTAAATGCATTTTTCAAATCTTGGTTTTAAAGAAAAAGTGCAGATTTCCAGACGTTAAAAAATATACATGCGAGTCCCACCCATAAACGTCTCAATTGCAATTGCAAATACTTTGTAGTGTCCTTAACTTTGTAGTCAGTGAGTAGACGACAGTATTTAACCTATTCTCTCTGCAGAGAGCAATCAAATTTTTACACAAAGCAAGTCAAGGTTATCCTTCTTCGCTCGCCTTAAGGAGACCACTACTTGATGTCAGTCAACAATTGAATCTTCATAGTATACACGCACCTCGGCCCTCATACGGCGTTACAGTGCAGTGCATGTGTGCAATTGGGAAAGACGTTTGGAGTTTGGATGTTGTCTTGTCTGTCTGTTGTGGTGGTGCCCCTGCCTTTTGGTCCTTTTGATGTTCGCGTTCAGCGATGCATAGCAAACGAGACCGTAGTAGTTAAAAATTAAGTATTGGATCATCACAGTTTACGCACAAGTGCACCTACATCACCTCTCAGCCGCTGTAAGTTATTTATATATTGATCAACAATAAAAAACACATTTATAGTTACATAATCATCCTCTCATTGTTTCGGCATTTATAACAAGATTTGCGATTAGCCTGGGATTGCCCAAAAAATGTGCTTACAATGTACTTTACTTCTTTCTTTTTTTTTGTTATTTTTCAGGCTCACCACGGTTCGGCTCCCTTCTTGCAAATTTAATTTGTTGTTGATCGAGTGAGTCAATAATAATTTCGTGTCAGATGCGACAATGAAGCATACCAAAGATTCGGAGGAGTCCAACCTCCATTTCATCTTCCGACTTTTGTGGTCGTCTGTTGTCGGGATCCTCTTTGTGATCCCTGGTTTCGCCATACTCTACGTTTTAAATGACATCCTCAGAGCCCTCACAAACTTCAGATTGAGGCTAAAGTATGGGCCGAAGACGCACGTGCTGGAGGAGGGCTCGGATGCCGTGTGGCTGTACAAAGTGCACAATGGCAAGCGTCAAATCCTCTACTTGGCCATTAACGACAATCCCATGGATTTGGAACGACACAGACAAAACTACGTGGAAAAGGTGCTGAGCAAGGAGAACTACTCAAAGCTGAAGCAGATATTCAGTATCGATTTCGGATTCAATATTCTCAAGTACGACAAGAACTTTGATATTCGGAAGCACGTCAAGGTGCTGGACGGTGCGGAAGACAGGATCATTACGGAGCAGGAGTTGTTGGATCACGTGCTCCCACTGCTGAGTGAGGAGATGGATGACAGTAAGCCGCAGTGGGAGGACGTCATAATCCCACGCTTTAAGTATGAGAGGAACGACGAGGTTGTGAGAAGTGCTCGAGTGTTCCGCATTCACCACGCGTACATGGATGGTGGCTCAAATCTGCTAATGATTGCAGACACCCAGTATACGGGTGAAGGCTCATTCCCGTATGTCGTTGATCCGTCAGCCCCCCTCAAAATGGCGTGGTGGAAGAGGGCCGCCTACAAGCTCAACTGTTTGCTCCTCTTTGGCTGGGTTGTCATCCACGGGCTGTACGCCCCCTCCTCCAGAGTTGTTCGCAATCGATTTCGAACGCCAAAGTTGTCCGGTCAAACCAATTACTCGTGGTCCAAGCCCATTCCAATGGATGTGCTCAAATCAATCAAGACCTCGACGGGGGAGAGCATGCCCACAATCTTAATGTCCGTTTTGGGTGGTGCCATTCGCAAGCTGAATGACAAGTTCCCAGCAAAGGGCATTCCCGAGGGGGAGGATAAAAATCAAAACGAAATTACCGTCGGAATGGTGGCAGGCGTCTTTCCATATCCCGACTACAAACTCAAAAACAGACATTCAATTTTCCACGTGAAAGTTGACATTTCTGATAGAACGCCAAAGGCACGGCTGAGCTCAACGAGTGCAACCATGAAGAAGGTCATGTGGGATCCGCATGTGTACCTAAACTTGGTCATCCCAAGTTTATTTGGTAGAACGCAAATCTGGTTCTCAGACGCTTGTATGAAGGTCATGGGCTTCCCGCTGGTTTTGAGCAATATCCCGGTTGCTCAAAAGAGGCTCAAATTGTGGGATAACGATGTGCTGGATATTGGAGGGTGGCCTCCAATGTTATCCATTTGTGGTAAGATATTATTGATTGCATTACATTATGTACGTTGTTTATCTGTCATCGTCTAGCCTAAAACGTAACGTAACGTAACGGTTGACCATATTTGCGTAATACGTTTTGCTCGCCAGGTATCGGCATTGTGACAATACGGTACGGGGACCATCTTCGGGTTTGCGTGAATTCTGATAAAGCTGCCATTTCCAAGGAAGAATTGGAATATCTCATTTCTCAAATAACGTTACAAGTGGAGAAACTCGCTGGAGAGGTATCGCACGTGGAGACGACGGAGGCGAAGGCGATTAAACCTGCTGCTGCAGCAAACCCTGTCATTGTAAACAACAAGACTGTTCGTAACTTTGAAGATAACTTTCTTAACATGGATGATAACAAGAGTAATCTCAAGTTCAGGTTGAACAGTAGTATTAATATGATCAAGGACTCGTTGAGTAAAATCAGGGATCCTTGAAATCATCGATTTGTTAATTAGCTTTTTTTGTATATACATTTTGTATATAGTATTTAAGCAAGTTTTATATAGCTATATATGATGACAGGGACTGTCGAGTGTCGACCAAATGTTGGGAGTTGGAGTCATTAGGGGTACAAACCATTATTGCACTGTTTGAATGTTATTATAAATGATAACAATCAGATGCATGAGTGATTATAGTAGTACATATGCCCATATTACCGTGACTTATGACGGTATAGTGACAAGCTTCGCCCTGATTATATAAAATCAATCTAATAATGCTAGGCTTGGCCTATCAAACACCTGTACGATGATGCTCGGAAGTCAACGATGGTTTTGGCAATGTCAATATGTGTTTAGCAATATTTGATTCTTTGCTGTATCAATAAGGTTATTAGATATCTGTAGTTACTTAAAAACTTCACGCATGTTGTGGAGTTGACAATGTAATCATGCAAGGTGTTTGCAACGTAAACAGTCAATAATAATATAATAATAATAACACTGTCAATTGCATTATCAAACAAAGGTTTGATTTTTGTTTTGCATACGTACGCAAAGGAAACCCTAGCCTACTGATTGTTAGATATTTTGTTCGATATAACCTGGGCACTCGGGTCGTCACGTTGTTCCTCCGTGATACCACCATGTATGTATGTAATTTAGGAGTAGAAACGACGGATGGGCTGTCGATGCTTGCTTAGGAATCCACAGAAGGATTATTTAAGTCTCTCCAGTGATACCACCATACGTAGCCACCATAATATATAATCATTTTATCTTGTGTCATACGGATCGAAACGATTGCCATTTGTCAAAGTAATTTTGGTAAATTCCGATTTACATGCATGTCCAAACCACCCACTAATTAAATACGGGTGAGCCAAGTCAGTCGCCAACTCCTACAGGTTTAGTATTCTGTTGCTACCAACTGGATTCAATTGAATACTTAAAATCATTGCTATAATTTACGTCACATTCGCAATTAAGTTCGATTTCCAGAACCTTTTACAAGGTCAAATGTCGTTGAATTGCAGGAAAGACTCAAAAATGCCAGAAGGAAACCTGTAGACAAAAAAGCGTGTAGGTCATAACACGTACGTTTGGGAAGACTCGACTGCTATAAAGTACTTATAACATGTCAATTTTCGTGCTTTTCCCGGTGACATTTACATTTCCCTATCCTAAGTGCGGAAAACGTAGACATTTTTCGTAAAGCCATTATTTAACAGTCGCGAATTCTGAAAATTTAATGGTATCATAAAGCCAGAATAACACTAAGCTCATGTCAGTGCTGTAACATTTCCCGTTGTATATTCATATGTAAGCATGTTTTTTGCAACAAGAATGACATTTTCGTTTCTTCCTCCCATCGTTTTATGAATGCGCGTAGGTGCGCTAAATGTATATTTTCGGAACCAAAAGAGTGTAAAAAAACAAACCATTTTATTGTGTCATCCGAAATTTGCAGACGCTTGTGGTTGGTCGTCAGCGAACAGTTCATGTGTGTGAATCAATCACTGTAAATAAAAATTCCGTGGATAAAAAAAAGCCGTACTATAGGTGCCGGAGGTGCTCTCACCTCCAAATGCAGTCCATAGATTCCCCATTCTTCAAGGAATTATAATATGGAAGAAATAAGTCAATTGACAATTTACCAGTCACTCCAACATCAGTGAATCCTTGCGTAGGTATGTGGCATTATCGAGTAAATTATTCAAGCGTGAAGTGAGTGTATATAAATAAATAATGCAGACTGGAAAATGGACAGGTGGGTGACAAGAGTTGTCGAAAACTAACCCATCCCATTCAATGCATTTGCAATCAACCCATATAATTTAGTTTTCCTTTGGTGCCTCCTCCTCTCAAAATTAGAAAATTTTGTAAAAATTGACACACAACGCAACTCAAACGAAATACCCACATGGGTGAATAAGTAGTCATTCATTGCATTGGCGTGATTCACAACCTGCATACGAACAAGTGTCCGCTCCTCCAGATTCGAAAACGCATATTATTACTCGCCAAAATGCTAATCTCGTCCTGCCATAAATTCTTTCTTGTGCAAATCAAGCTCTGCTCCCTCATGTTTGCCAGCCCGGTGGAATGGCATTCAAAGAAAAGACGGTTTAGAGTGGTGGCCGGACTTAGACTGCAAATCTACAAGTGTGTCATTTTATCCCACTGCTTTCACGTATTTTTCCTGTTCGGAAATGCCATGTACCACAATCATTCCAGTATCACTATTCGACTTGTCAAGTGGAACAACATGCTGATTCTAATGTCATCCGTCTTTTTTCACTACGGAACTTGGGAACGACGAGCTGAGACGGTTGTGCTGATGAACTCTCTCTTGAAATTTGAACGTGCTCATCTTTATTCAAGTTAGCATTTTACTTACTCAACTTTTATTTTTCGTATCAGAGAGGTACCACTCGTATCTGTATAAATATTAGTATTTCCGTGATTCTAAGGTTTAAGTGGCGGCGTCCAGCTGGTAGAAAAACTAGTGATTTTGGTAAGTCCATACACCACAATTTCCTTCCCAATCACAATCGGGCTGTCCTTACTGGTAAAGCCTTGCCTTCCCCCGTACCTGGGATCTGTGGTCTTTAACTGCGAACAACAATTGCTGACGGTTGTTAACAGCACGATTTGCAGTAGCACTGGACACTTTGTCGACCCTGCGTTTGCCATTTTACAGTTAAACTTCAGTTTACTCGCAGCGTGGTGCTGGGCCGTGTCCGCGTCGACGTCAATGATGCACGTCACGGTTCTCTTTGTCACCACCCGTTGCCTGCTCACCTACATGGGCGAACTTCGACGGTTAGTCCAACCAAACTACTAATAACATGAATGTATACTATTTTTATTAATGAATAACCAAAGTTTTAATGTAATTTTGCAGGAATAATTTGCCAAAAAGGGTTTATCGCGAGGTGCAAATTCTGAGCACTTTGCTAAACAAAGTTCAGCAGGACACTATCCTCCCCTGCTTACAAGTGATTTGCACAGCGGCCGGCATCATTTCATTGTATAGTGTGGTCAATCTTCATAAAGTGATCCCCTTACCGATGCTCCTTTTCTGTGGAGTGACAATTGGGGACGTGTCATGCACCTACTACTTCGTTTTCGGAGCGGCAGCGAGAATCTTTGTACAGTCGAGAGTGCTCCCCGGGAAATGGAAGGGGGACAGAGCCAGAAGGACGACTGAGCTGTTTGGGAAAAAATTAAATAGGGTGTACCATAGGTCGTGTGCTCCCATTAAGAGCGCTCCCCGGGAAATGGAAGGGGGACAGAGCCAGAAGGACGACTGAGCTGTTTGGGAAAAAATTAAATAGGGTGTACCATAGGTCGTGTGCTCCCATTAAGATAAGATGCGGATCTCTAAATTTTATTAGCATGTTAACCCCCCTCAAGTTTATTAATTTTCTGGTGGTTACAACGGTCAAGTTGTCGGTGATGTGGAGAAGGGGTGAATGAAATAAGAAACAAAACAAAAATAATAAATTGTGGAGGGGAGATTTGATTATTTAAAGGGCACTTTGCTGAATTTCACTCTTACATGTTTTAGCTGAACAACTTTAAGAATTGCTAAAAATGCACAATTTTTTAAACTATTCATTTTTAAACAAAATCATTTATAACCCCACTTTGTTACATAATGGTTATCATATCCTCAGGATTATCTTCTCAGAACTCCAGACGTTTCATTGTTTGGGATTCTGATGACCTCCTCTGGAAGCTTTGAACAACCTCTTATGACAGCGCAAATATTGTTCATTTCATGATCAAACCCGAGCGTTCTCGTATCCCGAACGATCCCCGGAACAAATGAAAGGGTGTCTTCGACTTGAATGCAAACCGAGGCCCCATCCCTTCCAATAAGCTCCCAGCGCTCTGCGCCGTTAATTGCAAGAGATTTCACTGGAAAAATTTGTGTGCAGCTACCGACTGAGCCTTGGGTCTCAGTAAACCTAACTGCTCCATCGGAAATTAGGGAGAGCTGGTTTACTAATGTCAAGGCTGGTGTTCGGTAATCAAAATAATCTCCCATCTGTTTTAAGCAGGTAATTTTCCCAGCAGTTTCTTCTGATAATGAGTAGTACCTCTCTTCGAATCTATGTCGGAATACAAATTCCGCCAATCCTGTCTCACCGGGATTTCCATCCCTCCCCGTAACGAAGAACACAAATCTGCAAAAATGAATGATGGTTATGCTGTTACTTTACTTATGTTCAGATAGGACTAGGATATTTGTACATTCGTAGATGGTGGTATATGACGATCAGGGATGGCTTTCCTTTTTTTTAAATTTATAAATGAATATGGATATATTTTTATCTTTAATAATAATAATCATGTATTAAGACTTACAATCCCTTAACATTGACATATTTGGAATCAATATCATAAAAGCTACAATCGTCACTGGCTAATCCAGTCCTACAGGTCATTGCTGACCCCGAATTACCACAGACTGACCAAATGGGACGAAAATCTTGACACGTGCCGAACTGTACTAATTGTAAGAAACACAAAATAACTACGCAAATACTACTTTTAAATGTGCTTCTTGCCATTTTGATTGCTACTTTGAAAACTTCGAGTTTGTGAGTACACGATCACAAATGAAAGCATTCTACATGATTGCAAGCTACTTAAATAGGTTGAATGTGGTACAAAAATGAAGGTTAGGTTCAACCGATACTGAGTGAGTATATAATAATTTGATATGAGTCGAGTGATATGAATGCATGTCACAAATCGTAGTCCGCTTATTTGCATTCTGATTAGAATGCCTCAGACATCGCGACACTTGAGTATTTATTTGCAATTTGCACCGGATGTGCAGTATAATACACCATATATTTTATCATTTGCGTAAATAACTTAATCAGGACGTAATTATTTTTAAATAAAACCTTAATTTACGTAACTTGCATGATTGAAGTTTCCTTTGGTTAGCGGTCAAAGCAACTTGGACAATCGTGGACAGATTGATCAAAATGCTATCGGATTACCGGGAAGTTTGATTAATTGATTAAATTTTAATGTTTATTTTCAACAACAAATTAAGTGTAATTTAGTACTTATCTGCTTTTCACGAAACTGCGCCAATCATAGATAGCAAGGTCACTCAATTTCAACACAAACGTATACCAAATTGACACGTATCGAAAGATGTCTTAATTGTGTCAGAAGTGGAATTGAAGATTATGGTAAACTGTATTGTAATTGCATTAATTGTTAATTGTATCTTGCCCATTGTAAAGCAGGAAGCAGTCTTCTCCCGCTGCGTTATGCCCACCGAAAAGTACTACCATATGTATAATATTTCTTAGGTGAATGGATGAGAGCTACATTATTCATCTCATGCAATTTTTATTATTATTTAGCCACTCACTCTTCCCGTTTTCACTACCAACTCGCTTGTCATTTACTACAGGAAACTTGACAGTTTATATGAGACACTAAATATTATTCCGGGCAACTGACCATTGTCAGATTGACAGAAAGGGTGGGCCCAAGAATGCCAAGCACTATAGGTGGTTATCTTATCAGCCTTTTGAGATATTCCGATTGCGCAAGAAGTAAGGAATGCAAATCAATTCATAGTTTGCATCTTCAACCTCAACCCCCTCCTCCTATGCCATTTGAGAACCCTTCAAAACGCATTGTTTTTTGTTAATATACACTTGCCTACTGTCATTACGCTTTTCAAAGGGCAAATCCAATTAGCGGAATAAATACGGCTGTAGCACGTAATATATTTTCAACAGGTGTTTGATTATTATTCTCCCTTTATCTTAACTCGAGAGAGCATAATAAATCCAAACGAAAACAAAAAAATGTTTTCGGTATTTGCAAGAAAACAAGACTCGTTAAAACATTGTTATTGCATGCTACGCCACACTTTGTTGTTTTTTTATATTCCCTCCTGTGAAAAAGTGAGTAGAAGAAAATTGCTTTTCGCCTAGTTTGTAATTCCAATAGGAAGAAAAAAAAACAAGACGACGACGCACGGGAAGTTGTGTATATTCTCCAACGAAATATTCGTAACGCATGAAATGAGCAGGAAAAATTAACAAATCCAATAATGATTGAACATATTATCAGGCAAGTAAATTAATGGCATGATAAAAGAGAGTTTAGCTAGCCTGACTATGGGCCATGGTCATGCTATACCTACCTACCTACCTACCACATTTTCAGGTTTTTTTTCTTCTTCTTCTTTTCTTAAAGATAAAAAACGGAATACATTTTTTTATATAAACATTAGTTTACCTGAATGATCATGTTCCAACCTTGACAAAAAAAATGTTCCTTTTTCCACCCGTTGTCTTCTTATATATACGCAGCCGTACATAATTGGTAAAGTAAATGTTTGAGTAGAAACACAAGAGCTACGAAAGGAAAAACTAATAAAGTGATAGCGACAAAAAGGATTTTAAGTCGAAAAAGAAACAATCTTGCAAGAAATGTTTTTTTTTGTTCAGTCAGTCAGTCAAGTCAGAGCTCTCCGCTTTTTAATCTAAAGAGGAAAAAGGGTTGTGCTGTGCTCGCCGACATGATTCAGGCGGCGCAGTAAGTAATAAGCAACGCTCAATCAGTCAGCTCATTTTTCCATTTTTTAAATAAAAATTGGGTTGAGAGCAACCATCACATTACGATCAATGATACGGATAGAGTACAGAAAAGCCGTTTTTAAAGCATGAATATAAAAAACGGGTGCGTTTTTGTAGTTGAAATACGAGCACTCACAATGTTTCACAAATGGGCTCGCTTTCGTTTTACTTTCGTTTTCAACGAAAATGTCGGCAGGATTTTAGGTATTATCAAATTTCGTGATTTCATACCGTATCAGTGATGCAGGGGCGACTGATGATGATCATCATCTAAAAAAATCCCTATTGGAATATCATCTTGATCACCACCACCACCAGTCGGAAGCATAATGGGAGCTGAGCTAGGCTTCGTTTTTTTCTACTGAAAAAAAGGATTGAAAGTGAAATAAAAAGCGTATTAAAGCGGTGAGCATAGAGCATCATCATCATGGGACGTTTTTGTGTGATGAGGAGACGGTGGCAAACTGGGATGATAATGCTGCTGGTAGCTTCAGCAGTTGATCGACTTTTTGGAAGATTTATATCAGACAGATTTCAACCCAAAACTCACACTCTTTCTTTCTCTCCATGAAAAATTTATTATATTATGCTGGGCTTTCAAAGATAGCTTTCTCACAAGCGACCATTTTTTGGTAATATATCAACCCAGAAGGAAACACATTTTCCCCCCGATTATCCACCAGCTTTTTTAATGATGATCATCACGGTCATTAGAGTATGATGAGGGTCCTTAATGAATGATCTTCCAACGATGATGATAGTCAACGGGCAATGGACTCTCCACTCCGACTCTGTGTGTATGCTGAATGGATATAAAAAAGTAAAAGTTTTTTTTATTATGGCTTGTTGAAGTATAGAGCGACTTGAAGTGCCCACCTTGTCGACTTCCATAGTAGCTTCTGTTTCAGGTTTTTAATATAAAAATTCAAGTGGAGCCCTGAAGTGGCCAGTAATAAAAAGGGTTCTCCTCTCTTCTCTCCAGCTTATTACGCACGACTTCGTGTGTGTTGTGCAGACCTCACACAAGGAACTAAGTGGTATTAGCACTGTACATAAACCTGATTACTTGCCATGCACACTGCATCTACTAGTCTAAGGGGCCACCGATCCCTTTTTGTGTTGCCCTCCGCGTTTTCTCTCTCTCTCTCTCTCTCTTCTATCATTGATGTCTGTCGACCTGGATGAAAATAAATGTGCTATCAAAAAATAAAGAATGGGGCAAACGTGCATTCCCCTGTGAGACCAGTCCAGTGGATGCATGTTTTGTGTAGGGAAACGGAAAAAGGCGATTTTTTAAAGTACAGTAGTAGGTATATCGTCTCTCTCTCCCTAAAAACACGCGAGTCCTACTTTTCCTTAAAGTAGAGCAGTCTCGTTTTTTCCCTATAATTATTGTTATTGGTATGTGGCTCTATATATGGGAGATGTCAATACGTCGTCGTGTCCGTGTCAAAGTGTTCACTTGCTCAGTCCCTTGGAAGTCATTAGGATGTACGTTTATTGGTTTTTCATCTCTTTAGCTTTGTACATCTGACGCCGACCCCGACACCATCGACATCGACGACGCGTAGACCGATATAACACTATTTGATGACGATGAGTAGGAATAGGAATATAGCAAAGAGGATATTATTTGTGTAGGCCACTGCCACGGTGTCACTCCTTTTCCGTGTTTTGGAACGAGTTCAATACCAAAATTTTTATGTGATTTTGTCCGGAGGGTAGTATATACATGCAGGTATCTTCCTCTTACTTTTCTGTAGAGAGTTTTCTGGAATCTAACCTTCACATTATTGTGTTATACCCATCTTATCGTCCTCAAAGCTGTTAAAGTGTTGATTAGCGATAGGAGAAGCAGCATTGTTGCGATAAACTCTTTGAACCTTATCGGGGACGGTTTTTACTACGAATGTTTTGACAATTCTTGTTGAGGCATCTCTCAAAAGGCAAGTTGTTGGGGTATCAGGTATCATGGTAGCCTACTATCCTTACTAACTAACCTGAGACAAGGGAACGACTGTTGTTGACGTGACTGGAAATAATGACGACAGCATTTGTACTTGTACTACTTTGAGGCAATAAGTCATTTATTGTTGGAACTATAAGAAACCCGTGTTCAATCATTATGAGAAATTTACTGCTCTCCTCTGTCTGTCTATTAACAACCGTGTGTGGCTCCCTTGTTAGCCCATTGTCAAATGTCAACTTGTGCTGATAATTAAGGACCACGCAATGCGATATGATAAGACGGATGGATCTGGGACGCAAGACTACGTACCCGCTAAAGAAAGATCAGCCGAGATGGCCTAAGACTACCCAAAAAATGGAAACTGTGTTTTGTGGCCGTAAATGCCAAAGTCTTTTTCTTTTTTAAAACCTTACAATCAATAAAGGATCTCGTCTCCTGCATAAAATAAAACGGATCCCTGGGCTATCTCAATGCTGACAGAGAGACGGCAGGGGGTCACTAGTAGAGTTTCTTTTCTGCTGACTTTTTTCTTCAGTCTATCCAACTTGTTTCACTCCTACCCTCGTGGCGTGGCATATTCGCAGACACTCATGCTCAGAAAAGAAAGAGTTTTGGTTTTGATCTCACCCAGACACACACGTGTTAGCTGAAAATTAAAGCTCAAAAGTTTAAATTTTTGTTAATATTTATAGAATCTCACTCATTTGATCAAAAAACGCTTCCCACCCGTTCCACGAAAAAACGGAGCATGTCGAGCATGGCTCTTCTTTAAAAAATCCATTTCAGTACACACCCGCAGTGGTAAATCATTCCAACATGGTAATAACTAATGTGGACTTTCCGCGTATAAATTATTATTATCATCCACTCTTATTAAATTATTATAGGTAGCTGGCAGTGTTGTATGCTCATGTTCCTTCCGAGCAGAGCCTAATAATTATCATGTCACAGAAGGGGTAGAAAAGAGAGCAAGTGGGTATGCATGTATATGGATTCAATATGGATTTCGGTAGCAGGCGTGCAGTGTGTAGTGCACCAAAGGTGATATTCCATATTTTTCGAACCTTTAAGGCTACATGGCTCATTGTTTTTATATCCATAAATATTTTTATGCATTCGAGTCTCAAGCTGAACGTACACTGCTCTCTATATGAAAAGAGCAAGTCCGACCGACTTATTATTACTCCATCTCTCTCCAAGAAGATATGATGACGACGCACGGAGCGCATCATTACTTCATCAAAAAGATATGACGGAAAGGAAGTCGGAGGCAAGATGATGATGAGAGGACCCTTAAAATGGCTTTTTAATGTGGCACTAAAATTACCCCTTTAATATACTCCTCTCTTTGGAAAGCGTACTCCCTAGTCAGATTAACCCTTCACACAGGAAAACCAAAAAAGGAGCCCTGGAAGCTGAATATGACACAACTTTTTCTAGCCAACTGTCCGACCCGACCCCCTCACTTTGAAATAAAAAGTCTTTCAAACTTTCTGATGTCTCTTTCATTCCTTTCCTTTTCTTTTTTATGAGTTTGTAACTACTACACCTGTATACTAAGGAGATATATGCATAAACACAGAGTTTCCATCTCCTCGTGTTAATTTTTATCTCATCTTTTTGAATGATGATCGGGAAATAACTAGGTAAAAACAGGGGTAAGTAAGATAAAAAAAAACTACAAGCTTGTTGATCACCATACATTTGAGCTTTTTTCGGTAGATTTTTTTACGGCCTGCAGAAAATAAGAGGCAACAGATATTGGAGATGACAAGATGGCTGGGTACGATACAGTTTTATGCTGAGTGGGTGCTTTTATCTTTTTCTATAAAGCTTCCGTTCAGAGAAGGCAGAGGCAGGTAGGGTGTGTGTGTGTGTGTGTGTGAATAGGGGAAAATATATGTATTCTAAACGAAATTGGGATTTTTTTAAAGGGATACACTTGTACATTCAAACTCAAAGTCGTCTTTGTATCTCGTTAAAAGGCTGCTGCCCCATATCTCTCATTTTCTGGGGAGTTTTACTGATACTGTGATAATAATAATGGCTGGTCATCCTCCGTCCACAATTATTATGGTCACCTGAAATTGAAGATAGAAAAAAGGAGCTCATATCTTACATTTAGTTTGCGTGGAATGTCGCAGGGAGCTGTGATGATGTAGAGATTTAAAAGTTCAACTAGATAGGACTGCCACAAACCAAAAAAAAAACCTGATCTCCGTCAAAAAATTATAGCTTGCAGTAAAAAAAATCATCTCACTCATCCTTCTTCTTCCTACCAGGAACAATATTGGATGATGAAAGGAAGGCAAAGAAGAAAAAATATTATGTAAACCTTAAATTACAAAATTAAGGATAACACATCATCCTAATCCTAATCCCTTATATACTGCTGATGAGGATATAAAAAAAGTAAACAATGAACTAAAAAAATATAATTTCCCCTTCTACCGAAATGTACCATACCATAAATTATCCCTAGTAAAAAAAATTACTACATCAGAGAGGATTACAAGAGATTAGAAAAATATTTCTTTTTAAAAAATTTTGGTGCTTTGTTGATATAATGATGATGATGTTGATGATGGGCAAAGGTTTTCTGTGAAAATAAGGAAGGTATATAAAGTATAAGTTATATTATTATATTTCGCCATTTACCTGACAATAATTCTCAAGATATCGTACATCATGCCTTATTAGGTGCAACAAAGAGGAGAACCAAGCCAGTCAGTCAGTCAGTCAACTCATAAAAAAAGTCCCACCACAGATCAATGAAGAAGAAAAGGGACTTATTATTATTGTTGAAAAAAAGTAAAAAATACAACAGAGCACACAGACGTATACGTACGTAAGTACGTACTATTTTTGCCCCTTTCCTATAACGCACACTCACACACCTTCCTCCACACACAGTTTGCGTTTGACTTGGTGGTTATAATTACAGGATGGCTCTTTTAAATTGGGCTTGCCTGGCGGTTTACGATGATGTATGTGTTATCATCATTAAAGAAGCAAACTGTTAAGAGGAACAACCGTACATTTCATTGATACTCCTTATTATTACACAACAACTAAACTTCCAATGGAGTAAAGTAACACACCGGCTGTACGCGTACCTCTATTAAATTAGTATCTTTGTTGGTTTTATAATAATGATTGACTTTTTCCCGTGTTCCTTGTTGGTTTTTTACACGTAATCAGGGTACTTACAATGAGACGGTTAAGGGAAAATTGGAGGAGAAGTCAAACATTTTTTTTCTTCCTTGCGGACATCTCTCATCTCGTCAGTGGTGAAAATATATATATATTATATATTGATGATGGGGATGATGATTGGAATATGATGGGACGAAGAAGGGTTGCGTATTGCGTAACATTAGTTTGTGTGTGTGGACGATGATGGCTCTCATGATATTTGGTTCATGGTGTTGTTAATGATCATTATTATTATTGAATCAGGTGAAAATCCAGTATCCACCTCTGTCCTTATGAGGGTGGATGTAATAACGCTCTAATGATGATGAAGAAGGTAGGAAGGAAGGGATAGGTCATGATTGGCAATGTAATGGACAAGTATCCAAAAATGGGGATTTGTTGAGAGTTCTTTAATTAAGGTATTGTGTCTCCGGCTACGTGCCAGTGAGTGCCCTGAGACCTCATCCCATAAATATTATTACGCTGAAAAAACCAATGTGTATTACGGAAAGGAAAGCACTACCTTTGAATTACATCACGTACGTATTCGATTCCACCAGGATTTCCTTCAGGAAATCTGAGCTTCAACTGCCTAAATGTTCATTAGATTTCAAATGCTCAGCATGATCACTACTAAAATTTGCAGATTTCTGTTTCCCAATCTTTAACAACATTTCATTTCCGACCAGATAAAGATATGCAGAAAGAAGAATGCAAATAATATCACCATAATTCGACTTGATGTAAAGTCTGATAGTCGACTAATTTATGTTCTACGTATGATTGTAATCAAACAAAACAGATTTCTTGCATTGAAAGTACGGTATGCTGTGGATGTCCTAGGTAAAGTCTACATTGCGGTTGTGCTAAAGTGGAGAAAAGAATGCAATAAAACGTTGAAAATGCGTGTAAGCTGTAAAAGATGAGTCATGTCATAAAAGGGCTCTCTAACTAACAACAACAGTAACAACAACCAAGATGTTCGTTTTTCTTCCCTTCCTTCCTGTCTTCAACCTTCAACTAATCTTCCTTAAGCAATTCATAATGATTGTACTCACACACTGGCTCAAAAAACGCTCTTTAATAGCACCCCAACAGCCGCCTAATCGTCTTACCTTTTTAACACACGTAAACAATTATATATCATATCAAATATGCAAATGCAGACATAATTGCAGGCATGCATACAACGTGTCACATATCCTATCTGGTAATCAATCAGGGTTGTTCACGTGTACGTACGTACACCAGTGAGGATATTCGATTTTTTTTCTGTTTCTCGGAATGATTTCTGACTCCAACAGCAAATTCAAATGAATATGTATGCATTCATGTTTTGGCACAATTCAAATACAAATTACTCCATTAGATAATGCCAAGCCAAAAGACGCGTAATAACGAGTGGGAAAGACTGCTGGGGCGTATAAGAGTATTTAACGAAGAATGATAAGTGCATAACGCAACACCTCTTTTTCTTTACATAAGTGTGTAGTGCAGTGCGCCAACCACCAAAAAGGTAGGTTAGAGGTTTCGAATAGTAAAAGTGTGTAATGACGAGTAGGATGGTGCAGATGTAGAGAATATAAAGATGTGCCTTACAAGTCAAATGTCATGATTAGGAATTACATTTTAAAGAGGGAGAATTTGTTTTTTGAATTCGTCAACCGGTTTGTGTTCTAATCATGATTTGCCTTTGCCACAAGTACACTTATCATCATCAGCAGATTTGTTTTTCTGTACAGTACAGGTACAGGTACGCAGTTAGTTATTATTACTGCTTAAAAGAGCATGCTTACCCATCATTCAATCCGTCATTCAGCTAGTAGGCAATGTGCCATGTGCCATCGCATAATATCGCATATCGCATCTCATAAGCAAAAATTGGACACGTAATAATGTCTAAATTTCACTTTTTCTCTGCATCACAAAATGCACTTTTGTTGCTGCTGCTGCTGGTCAGGTCAGTCAAATAAACAGAAATTGAATACGCAAGGCGCACAGTCGTTATGACATGATGATGACCACGAGGAGAGTCGCTGGCATTTTTGGCATTTACGATTCAGTCAGGGTGACTAGGTGAGGTAAGGTGGTGTGATATAGCAGCAATGCGGAAAATTCTTTGAAAATATATTTACATCTTTCATCCATTCTGGTGCCATTTTTATCGAAATAAACCAGTCAAGTGGCGCTGGTGCGCAGGTGATATAGTGTCCGCCTTTTTGTATACACAAAGGTGCTATTTTTGCAGCCTTTTGTTTAACTATCGAGGCAGTTATTATCCTGTCTGATATAGTAACAGTGGCAGTAGTAGCACGAGTGAGTGAGTCCTGTTCTCAATTGAAAATTCTTTTGCAAAGTCATTGGCAGTCATAGCTCATAATAGACCTTTTCGTGTGGGACTGTTGTGGAGCCAGGGGACGACAGGTCAGTGATTGTGCGTAGAGGTAAAACGATTTCCCAGTCAGTGAGGGAATAATTGGAGTAGAATTTTTTTTAATTCCATAAGACATCATGAAAGTGGTGGTGCTCGCTATTGTGACATTGGGAGTGGGTCTACTTCCGGTCTTGTGTGAGTTGGAGGATGCCCTCTACATCGCGTCGGAAACAATGGAGAAAATGATGGAGGAGGCTCAGAGGCCGGAATACAATTCGGAAAAGTTTTATCCAGAGTTTGTAAAAAAGATAAATGGTATATTGCGTAACAAACAAAGTAAAGTATAAAAAAAATAATGTTCCTCAAAGTACAGGACAATATTTATATATAACATCCGTTTTTGTGTGTAACATATTATAGTGAAAATGTACGGAAGGAGGAAGAAGGGCCTGCCGACGGAAAAGAAGATCCGGAATATTTTACTAAATCAGTACGTTGTGATTCCAAACGATAGAACGGAGAACAAAACGAGCAGCATGGTAAAGCTGATGAGCGCTGCCAGGTACGTACGCAAATAAAAAACAGTATACCTATATCAAATTTTCTACACTACTAACACATGACACAGTCACAATATAAGTTTATTAAAACTGTCAGTGGTTCCAGGTCCACGTTTTTCATCTACAACTCGAAAGGAGGGAGACAACTCGTGGAGGCTTACTCCAAAGACGCAGCCTGCATCTTTGGCATGTCGGAAGCACGAACCGCGGTCAAAGCCAAGGCCTGTCGGAGAGACGTGCCAAACATGATGTGGAACTTAATCCCGAACAAATTCGGGGATTTCTGGATCAAACAAGCTGGGACAAACCTGTGTCTCGCTCCGGTGCGCACCATGAGTTACCCAACTTTAGTTCAATTACAAAAGTGCGATCCCTGGGATCCTTATATTATTTGGGAGATTACGGACGCCTACCTGTATTACAAGAAGAAGAAGTAGAGTGGAAGTGGAAGTCAGTCAGTCAGTGCATCTTTGAAGAAGAAGAAAAAAAGTGAATGGACTTGATAAGATCTCACCGAGAGGTGGTTTTGATACCGAAATACATACTACTACATTATTATATCATATCGCCAGAGATTCACCAGTAAATCCTTACCCGTTATCATTATCATAATATGCAGAGTGCCATTTAATCTAGCCACGGCTTAAGGTATAGAGAGAGAAAGAAAAAAGTTGATTATTAGACAGTTTACAAGACATTTGTTGTGTTGTGTTGTTTTTTTGTATACACCGAGCAATAAGTACTTATTACCAAAAAAAATAATATCCTTACCATGTAAAAGCTGTATCGCGCTTAACGGAACTGAAACTTTTGTGTCTTCAATAAAAACTTTTTTATTTTATTATATACATATATATATATATATATTTGAGTTGAGAGGCTTACTTTTTTTGAGGAGGATGATGCGCACCTACTCTGAATTTTGAAAGTTGTTTGATCCATCCTAAAATTCATTCATTGGGGTTTTTGAATTATTCAAAAGGGTGAAAAAATATGGAAAAAGCTCCGCTCCTTCAAGGCATTACCGTCGTCTTGAAAAAAAATCCTTGAATGGTAATGCTTAAAAGCGAAGAAGGGAGAGAGAGGGAGAGAGGCGAAAGCGAAAAAAGTCCCGTTTTAATCCGTCTCCTTAAAATGTGCTACAAAAAGAAGAAGAGATAAAACGTGGGCAAAAGGGAGCCCGATTATTTATGCTGATGAAAATCTTGAAATGTTGAAGATCAATATTTTCCTAAACCTCTCATCTCTCCGAGCTTCCCAATAAATTCAAAAGAGGTGATGATAGGTTAAGTGCTACAAGAAGGATTTGATCACAATGAAATATATTATACGACGGACCTATGTTAATAATACTGGAGGCAAGTGGAGTTGTTGGTGGAGGCAGGCAGGCTCAAGACACAAATGCATCTTTGGTGAGGCTATAAAAAAAGAAATTGAAAATTTCTCTGGACCACAATTTCTTTGGCGTTTTTGGTGTTCCAGCCAGATTTTAAAAATACATTGTATTTTGGTGGTCCACCGCCTGCTCAGCTGGCGTTGTAAGGCTCCTTGTGTAGCCACCACCATTTGAAAACATTAAATGGAGTAAAATCCGTGACTCAATTTTTTATTATTACTATTTTCTTTTAGTGTGAACACAACTTTTGAATTCTCGTAAATCAATTGTTTGTGCAATGAAAGGAAATGCACAACATATTAACATTTCAGGAAATACGAGCGAGAGGCACGTTCAATGAAAATTTAACTTTGTGCAGGTACCTGCTGCTGTACCTGTGGTTGTACTACTAGTTGACTGTCAGAGATTGTGATAGATATCAAAACGTCAAAAATGGTTTTGAGAGTGCATCTATCTGTATAGGTTTAGGTATAATGTCAATTCATCATATCACAGCACAGATGAATCGTGATGATAAAGGAGCAAGCAAGCAAGCAAGCAGCTCCAATAATGTGCAAGTCATCCATTAAAACATGTTTTCTTTTGTAATATTATATCGATTCATTTTCATTTTTACTTTCAAACAAGCTGACTACGTACATCTGTAATTCGTGTGTAGTTTGAAATTATGCCAAATCATGCCTACCTCTCGTCATTCACGTTTCCCATTGAAAGGAAATATATGTGGATTTTTGGAGTTGAGTTGAGTTGAGCAAGGTCAAGATTGAAAAATTAATAATTAAATTGTTAGAACTTGACAATAAAGTCGAGTAGATGTAATGCTGCTTTCTTGGGTAGCAAAAAAAAATGACAGATTGGCTGTTGAACCAGTAACAACCCAGAGAAGAATATCAATATTGTAGACAAGGAAGGAAGGGGTTTGCCTGGGTGTGTGGGAAATAGAAAAGGAAAATATTTTCAAGAGGGAATGATTGACTTGGCTTTCTCGAATTTAGAGTGAAATAATATTTTTTTTTGTATTAATATTTATGTTATACATGGTTGTTATTACATTGACGCTGTTGGTGCACATTTTAGCTTTTGTCATTTTGCATGAATTGCCAATTAATAATGNCACATTTTAGCTTTTGTCATTTTGCATGAATTGCCAATTAATAATGAACACATGAGCAGAAAATGTGGCAAGTTACACGACGACTTTTAGCTATTATGAAGCCCTCGTAATAGTAATTCAGCCTAGATCCAAATTCTTTGTCGGTGGTTTGTGTGTTTCCGAAGACGGGAGGAGGTGATTTTCAAAATTCGGAATAAAATAAAACCCAACATTCCAATACCCTTTTAATTTCACATTGTTGTCCAACTTGCAATTATATGTAACACCAAATCACCATCATGAAGCCATTACCGTTGTCACGTCATGCATATAAAACACTTCCCTTCGAATTTAGGAGACGTAAACATTCATATTATTATTCATATTTTTTCATCCTGTTTTCCACCCCACACTAATGATCTCGGCACTATACTACTACTACTACTCCCCAACTAGGCGAAAAAAAGAAAAGAAAAAACAATGAGACTGATAACCAACCAACTACCAACTTCCCTTTTTCTGTATACCTATATATAACTTAAATGGAAAAGAGGAAAAATTATTTCAAGATTGATTGCTCTTTTTTATAATCACAAGAAGTGTTCCGCCTCTTTAAAAATACAAACACACGTGGAATGATAAGAAGTGTGGTAAAAGAAGAAGAAAAAAAAACTGGATCCGTTTTTCTAAAAGTCTCTTCAAAAAAAAAGGAAAGAGAAGAGGATCTCAAGGCCTTAAAAACGAGAGCGACTGGACAAGAATTACTTAAAATTGGATTCGATTACAGAGAGTCCAGTCAAACTAGGGCCAGTGGGGTCAGTCTGCACTAGAGACTTGTGGATCCTGTCAAGAGGAGCTCAAGAGAAAAAAAATGCTCATCTTGACGGACGACGATGATGCTCAATGCTCATACTACCAAACAACCGCTAAGTTGCATCTCTCCAAAAAAAAATCCCTGGGTACGTACGTACGTGTACACATGTGATGTTGATGAACACTTATTTTTCCCATTTTAACAGTCTATTAGTGGATTTTCTCATTGAATGTGTTTGAAAATGATGCAGATGATGAAGGGAAATTATTCCTTGCGAGGCAGGTGAAATCTAATGACTTCTCTTTTTGAAGGAGAAAAAAAAAATAATAACAGAAAAATGCTATCTATATCTAACCACAGTGAGCACACACACACAAAAGTTTCTATTTTTTGAAGATCACTTTTTGATCTTTTACTACATAGAGGAAAAAAAGATTGTAAAAAAAAGTGAAAAAAGAGGATATCCTCCTCATCCTCATCGCGTCGCGTCCACTTACTTCTCTCAAGGATATAGAGTCGCACGGGGATGGAATGGATGGATGTGTAGGATGATGATGATGATGAGGTGCGCTGCGCTAAGGCAAAGGCCAGCGAGCAAAACTGATTACGTATGCGTGTCTTGTTTGACCCAATTTTCAATTCCGTCGACCATCAACCATTCTAAAATTCTACTGCACTGCACTGCTCCGTCTTGGCAGAAGTTCCATTATCAACATATATCCTCCTAACTGCACCTCTCTCTCTGCACAGTAAATATACATAATATGGAGCTGGTCTCCAAATAAAAAAACAGTCTTTGTGTGTATATAAGTATATATTATTGTTTCTTAATATTATTTTTGATCTCTCACGTCCGAAATTTGTATGCTTGCTGGTGTTCCTTCTTACAACAGCCCTTAATTCACATGCTGGAACAGCAAAAGGAAAAAACGATCCCTTATAGCATC
>JAANSN010001730.1:0-30289 GCA_036850665.1 Dicranocentrus wangi
TTACTTCTTTTGTAATCTACTCGAAGGTACTCACCTTCTAGTTGGATCCCTGTCGATCCAAAATCGATTTGACTTGCGCTCGATGATCGCGCCTGGTCCGCATCCGGTGGTTCATCCGACTTTTAAACTCCACCACGGCTATCTTTATTTGATTTGAAATCCTCCACAAGGTTCCCATCTTTTGGTGGTGCGACCTCATCGGTCAGTAACTCGATCTGATCCTCATTTAATGTCAGCGTAATAAGGGGATCGTCTTCTTGTGGACCGGCTGACCCGACCCTGACCATAACACGCTTGATGAAGATGCGTAATCAAATGTTTGTTGGCAATAGAGAGATTTTGGATTCTCTTTGTGTTGTAATCGTTCGTTGTAACTAAATATTGCCACTGACCATCATAATTCAAAATATATTGTTATTTACCCTTTGGCAGAAAGGCATATGCACAAAATTATGACAATAATGCCAACAGAAATGAGTAAGATTTATCAATGCATAAGAAATAAGAAGCATGACTTGCAGGGTCAAATTCGCAATCTAACTTCCACAAGGATATAGTGCACAAAATTTGATGGGAATTAGTATGAATAATAATTAGAGTATTGTAAATTGTAAAGCTTACTAAAATATCATCGATCATCCTCACACACTCCACATTTGGCTTAACATTACATACCTCCACCAACATCACGATAACTCTACAACTATTCAAATATCATTCAACCTGGAATATTGGAAGAGGACATGAAAAACCAGGTCACTTTTTCTCATCCTCCCTCCTTCCACCTCCTTTGTTTCACCACAAGACCTCTCAACTCCCTCTCCCAACTACATTTTTCCATATAACATTTATGCAAATTCGAGAAAAAAAAATCCAAAGCTTACAATTATTTATCTATCAGTTCAACAGAAGAAGAAGAAGCACATCATCATCTACCATATAATAATTTCTCCTTTTCCATTTTTCCTGTCGGTCGTTGTTGCCGTCCATCGTCCATCGTTCGTCCTTTGTTGGATTCATTCCTGCTGTCCCAAAAACAGAGGCAGCAGCAAAATTGTACAGCAGCAGCAGAATTATTTCCTTTTCTTTTTAAATCCCTCTCTCTGTCTGTCTCTATATTAATATACCAAAGCCATATTATTATTATTATTATTATTATGCATGTGCTCTCTCAGCCCATCTCTCGCATCTCCTAATTTCAGCAAAGCTAGCTAGAACAGCAGACATCGTCGAGACCTCGCAGTCATCTGGTAGATGGATTGAACTATTTGAACAACAAAAAACACAAAGAAATAAGGCAAACTCATATGATGATCATGATGATCAGGAGGATATTTTGCTGCTGCTGCTGCTGCTGCTGTTCAGTACTCATATAATAATCCACTGTTTCTCTGTTACTTTACTACTTACTCCTCATATTCCACACACAAAATTCTACATGTTCTCATATGCTCTGCCTTGCCTGCCTGCATGCATGTTTTTGTGCAACTAACTACTTATATAGACTCTTCTCGTCACATTTCAAGCAGCAACCTTCCCCTTCTTACTTGCTTTTTTGCTGCTGTTCCTCTCAGCAATTCCTCCATCCAACTCCAACCTCTTTTTTCATGATGCTTTGCATTGAAAACCCAGCAGTCGCATCCGAGCAGTCCACTTGGCAACAACCAAAGTGAATGGTACACAGACACAGATACACACAAGTGAATCCACCCGAGACCCGAGCGCATACTATCATCATCATCTTATAATATATAATAATATATTATATTATATCAGTAATTTTTGGGCAGGAAAAAGTTTGTAGTAGATGAGGTCATTTCTCAAAATTTCATTTGGCCGTCGTCGTCCAGCAGTTTTCGTCAACAGCTGAATCACTGGTTTTTCACCACCGTGTGGCTAGAGGAGATATCTTGTGATTTAACACTCATCATCATCATCATCATCAGTCCCCTCCACTCCACACAAACTCTAAAAAAGGTTTTCTTGGAGCTTCACAAAGCTTTCTTTGTCTGAAAAAAGTAAGGCTCAGGAGGACGGACGGAATTTTGTTGTATGTCATCATCATCATCATCACCATCATATGGGGCTGACGGGAGAGTGAGCTCATATAGCAGAAAAGAGAGTCGAGGAAGAAGTACCACCACTACCACGACAGATTTCTTGCTTAAAATCTACAAGAATCCTTCAATTTCATACTTTTCTTAAAGGATTTACCTGTGTTTCGACCAAGAGACGTAGAGAGAGAGAGAGAAAAAAAGGTGGAGTGTGTGATTCGTGAGATACATATATAGCATGAAACATTTTTGAGCTCTGAACAGATTTACGTAACCACACCACATCATCATCATACTTTTGTGGCGTCTGTTTCATCGTGGAAATTTAATACCTCAGTCTGGATTTAATGTATTTCATGCTGGGAACTTTGGACCCGTTTTGGAAGCTGATTTGTGGGAATTCAGTCAGCTGATTATAGAACAGAGAGAGAGAGAGAGAGAGAGAGAGAGTGAGTGAGAGAGGTGCTTGATTAGTAGCGAGAGGTCGGGTTTTATATGGAAAGAAGTGGACTAATATATAATATTATGGAAACTGTATGAGAGTTAGTGCGTTGTTGTTGTTTGCTGCTGCTGCTGCTGCTGTGTCATGACTAACGATAAGTTGTATGAAAGGTAAACATAAAGGCGTCGTCTCATCGAGAATCTTCTTCCTTTCTTCAAAATCCACTGGCTGGCTCTTTGTTCTGAAATAGAATTGGTTTAATGAGAAAGGTGAGTTTTATGGACAGGGGAAAACATTATTGGGATATATCTATATATATACGCATGCACAATAATACTGTGGGAAAAGCTGGGAAATAAGTAATTTACATGAAATAAACTAAACTACTTTCCCTGGGCGGATTTTTTGGTGATGATTTCCTTGTATAGTCGACTAAATATACACATACCTACGTGCTGAAACATTTATCCTATTCTTTTCCAAGGAATACCACTGCTGACGTTTTGTCTTCGAGGAGAGTTGGGGTGATTACTGACCACTCGCTGGATTTCATTGATTGTGGTTGGAAGTTAGAGTCACCAGGGACAGCTATAATCACCCAAAATTGCAACAACCATGTCTTCTCCAAGCGCAGGGAAAAGACGTATGGACACTGATGTGATCAAACTGTGAGTTCCTATTAATATTTCATATACGTATGGTGATTAATTAGAGTTTTCACTTTGGCACGGGGAAAATGCTTCTTCATTCAGCTCATATATATATCCTCATCGCATTTCATTTCATACTAACTACTTATTATTACTATTCCTCCGTTGTTGTTTCATTGTTTCCCGTTGGCCACCTGGGAGCTCGGACCAACCAGTTCACTGTTAATTACGTAGTTAATACATCTGTTTTATTGACGTAATAGGGATACGCAGTCTTTGTTTAGCAAGCACAAGAAGAGAGAATAAAAAAACATGTACCTATATATATACCACATCAGTTTATTAGTTGCTGTGCGCTCTTTAAGGTATGCGTTGCGTTTGATGCATTGTTCTAAAAACGGGAAAATAAGTCACAAACAGTTTTACGACTTTTCAGTATCAACCTCAGGTGTGTAAAGACAAGACAATTGTTTAACTAATTGCCGTGTAATATCTCACCCATGAAGACATTAAGTTGCATATGTGCAATACAATCTACAATACAATATGTATTGCTTTTTACAGTCGCGTCTCGTCGTCGATTCTTACAATTAGCCCACTAAATCCTTTTAGGGGGGGGGTGCATAGATCAGTGATTATATATATTTTCCCTAAAACTCGTACGTCATACGTACATTCTATACTTTAAGACGACCTATAAGACGTTAGATGATGATGCATTTGATTTATTTGCTACTAAACACCACATATTATACTGCATCATAAAACTGCATCAATTATTGATCCATTAAGCGGGGGGAAACGTTTTAACAATTTTGACAATCCCCTTCTGGCTAACTACTAATTAATTTACATGCTCCATGCGACTTTGGACTTTTCACGCAAAAGACCAATTAAAAACACGTCTCATTTCCCCACACAACCTTTCACACGTCCAATATTATTATTCTAATGAGTATTTTACTCTACTGTCAAATTATGAAACAATTCATTTCATGCACAAGTTGTTTCTTCCCCTTTCTTCTTCTTCTTCCTCGCATATGATGATGATGATGATCACATGTCGCATCGCCTAGTGATAAGTTGAGTTGTAGTAGTATATAAACTACGTAGGTAAATAATAAAAACAAGCAAGAAAAATTTCCATCTAGAAAAAAAAGTCCTCTCCTAACAAAACTAGCACTTCTTATATATATGTGCTCTCTTCTGTGCTCACACCATCATCATCATCATCACCACCATGAACCATGTGTACACGTACAAGTTGTGTGTGTGCAACTTGAGCATCACGGAGACCATGCTGATACCACTGATGACGATCATGATGATGATGATGATGTATATATGAAACTAAATACGTCGCGTTTTGTACTACTACAACTTGCCTGCTTTTACTATTACAAAAGTGTGTGCAGTAAGAAGAGCAACTCTTTTTTTTATTCCTAGTAGTAGTATGGTGTGGTGGTGGTGCCAGTACTAGTGGCTTCACAAAATGTGATGGGCATATGGATGGAGATGGTATTATAATAAAAATCATGTTGGGTTTCAGAACACGACGAACCGAACAAGAGCACATATATATATATATACCTATATAGTCAGTCAGTAGTGGTGTGTGCATTGTGATGCAAAAGATAAAAACAAACTCTACATACGGTCGGTCGGTCGTACTCACACTTACTTTGTACTACATACTATATACACAAGGATATTATATATTATAACATAGGATATAGCCACCTTTTGGTGAATTTTCCCCATTTGAATCCATCCCGAGCTGAGTAACATGCTGTTTTTTTTATAGTGGTTTTATCATATCATATCATCATACAACAACTGCTGTTCCTATTCCTATGTCGTACTCCCTACGAATCAGCTGATCGACCTTGTTACGTCAAAAGTCTGACTTGGTTAAAATAAATGTGGGATCTCTTCTGCTGCTGACTGTGTATAGCGTAGATGATACACTACTCACTCAGAAGCAGCATGAAGCATGTGTTTCTTTCTTGGTCGTGTCGTCGAACGTTGAAACCCCTTCTTCCCCTACCACTACATACTGCTCATATAATATCATCGCAGACTTTGCGTTGCGTTGGTCGTCGTCGTACGTAAGTAGTAATTCCTCCAACGCTACCAACTTCTCAGTGAAGACAGGTTCTTTGAAACGTACCACTTGTGCTTTACCACCGACCCCAGTACTACTCCAATCCAACACAGGATTCTCTGTACTTTGTTCCTTTTCTTCTTGTTGCATTCATATGGTGGTGGTGGTGGAGGTGGAGAAAAAAAAACCTCTGACTGAATCCTTCTTTTCTTCTCTCACATCAGCAATGTTACAAACATCACACGCTTACACTATATTACCACCGTGGCCGTGGTGTAACCGTCCGTGTAGTCCGTATGCAAGTTCAATTTAGTGTTTGGTGGTGGTGGTCGTCGTCGTCACAAAAAGTACTGCATGACGACGAGTCAGGGTTTAGTTTATGCTGGTCGGGTTATTAGTAGAGAGAGAGAGAGAGAGAGAGAGAGAGAGAGAACCTTGGCTAGCCTAAAAAGTTTTTAATGCTAGACGACGACTTTTTCCCTATGAAATACTACTACAACACATGCAAATGCATATGATGATGATGTGTTGTGTTGTGTTATGTTGTATATATGGCTAGGGGTACCTAATAGAGAAGGAAAATGTGCTTTGTGTTTTTTTTTTGTTTGGCTTACTTTGTGTGATGTGATGATGATGATGACGATGATCATCATGATTATGATACTCATTTTACTTTATACTGTGTGTGTGTGTGGAGTAGCTCCTCTACTCCTTCCCCTTTTTTTTACTCTCCTTGGTTTCATCACCATCCCTACTAGCTCATATGCTTTTTATTTAAGCTTTCCCTTTTTCTTCGATATTCAGCTAGGAGAATCATATAGAATAGAAGAGACGTTATAGAGAGGAGGAGGAAGGTATTCAATGCTCAAAAGTTGAAAAGGAATCCATTTGTGATACTGATGATGATGATGAGAATGCAACGAGAATGTGTATATAATATCTCTCATATTTCCTCTCCCTGTGTGTGTGTGTGTCTACAGGCTCATTCTACTAATTCTAATGTTTAAATGCTGCTAACTACCATTTCACTCCAACATGCATCAAGTTTTTCATAGAGGAGAGAGAACATATGTAGTGTAGAAAAATGCATTACATTATTATGAGTGGAGGAGCAAGCACATTTTTAACTTGGTGCATACATTGTTGTAATAAGACGAGGCCTGCCAACTACAATGCAAGCACGCATGGTTTGATCGTCGTCGTCGTCATTGCCGTCTCAAGAATACTAATAATGTTTAAAAAACAGACATATAATATGCTATTTTCCTTTGTGTAGAATATGGTAATAGTGTAGTAGTGATCGGTGATCTGATCATCATCATCATCATCATGATACGCAAAGGAAGCAAGGGCGACAGAGCGAGTATTTTAGGTAGGCCAGAGAGGGTAGACCCAAGTCAAATGTACTTAATACTTTGTTCATATATGAAAATTTTGTGTAAAAGAAATACATAATATATAAAAAATGTATCTCTTTTTGCTCTACGGACGACGGAGAGGAGGATAGACCAAGTGCATTATTGTGCACATGCACACCCGACTTACACTTCACTTACACATCCCGACGACCGAGGAGAACTCAAAGCTGTTTTGTGGTGCAAAGATAAGTTGAGCGAAACTAAAAAGTAGGTATCGAAATAGGATAGAACACAGGATAGTAAGTAAGTAAGTAAGAAGGAAGGCGAGCGAAGGAGAGAGAGAGAGAGAGGAAAAGGGATCCCTGTGGTACCTCCACTGCAGATGAAAATGGGACAAAGTGCTGTGCTGATGCTGCCTTTTGCCTTACCGTTGTTGCCGAACGCTGATCAGCACAGCATCAGCATCATGACGATTACACTTTGTACTTTTCTTATTAACTGTGCAATGGAGGAGTAATGTGACAAAAGAAAAAGTAAAAAAAGGAGACTTTGGTTGGATTCATTTCTTTGTTGAAGGGGAAAAAACGGTTGAGTTAGGGAAGAGTACATATGTCATGGGGAACTTTTGTATGTGTATACCTAGGTATATCATCATCATCAGGCTCACCTCAACAGGGATTGCATGTCAGACTGACTGCTGATCCTACTGCGCGTAGAGTTCATATGGGTATACCTAGCTAGAATGTAAAAAAAAACTAAAGGTACACGTCTGTTTCGGCCCCTTTAGTCCTTGAAAGCAGATGATACTGATGATGAGGATGATGTTGTTGTTTTGTTGTTTGTTTGTTTGTTTGCAGGTGCAATTTAGTTTCGATGTGATGTACGTAGCTTTCACAGCATCATCATAAAACCTTACATTATTACATACTGGTTATAGATGAGCATGGCGTATGTGTTCACATGTAGTAACCATTTAATTTGAGGGAATGATTTCTTCTTTGCTAAAATCACCATAGCACTCTGGTTGTATAGTTATTGTGGCTCGTTCGTCGAATCCAACAAGCAATGAAAGAAATGATGATTGACCCATTACAAAAGTAGTGGTTTGAAATGGAGGTCAGTTTTGTTAAAGAGATGGGGAGATGTATCCACAACGGGGAAAAATCATATGATAAAAAAGTCATGATGCTGATGATGGTTCCACACTAGTACTAGCTAGTTGGTGCAACGAAGGACATGATTGACTTTTATGTTTGGATGCAAAAAAAGTGAGTGATCAGTGAGTATATATATATATCACGACGACGTAAAGCGGATAACAAAGTAATTTAATTTCTATTTCGGTAGTAGTCCTCTGATTTTGTGCACTCCTTGTAGTCAAGGCGAAAAAATGAACAGGTTTTAGCGTTTTGCGTTTGCTGCTGGTCATGCGTCTATGCACTTTGTTGAAAGGGAAGGACAAGAAAATTGTATATTACGTGTGTCTTGTAGAGGAGAAGACGAGGAGAGAGAACCTGGTTGTTGGTACTTGTCGTTATCGACCCACTGCGCTTTATACCTTCTCCCCTCCGTGATTCTATGGTCATATGTCATATATTTACCCACTGCATATATATATATATCTATATATGTATATATACCTTTCCTCCTCACCACCACCACCACCTCGCCTCCTCTCAATTCAATCCCTCGGAACATCGCATCGTATTAACAAGTAGTGTTACATCAGAGTGAAGTCTGTGAATATATCATGTCATGGGATATAACGTAGCTCTTTTATTTCGTGGAAATGCGAAGTATGGCACGCTAAAAAAAAGTCAAAGATATTATTATTGCATATTGTATTCAAATGGTGGTTTCGTGATTGCGGCCAGAATTGGCATCAAGACAAACGCCATATGCATAACTAATATTTTGTAAAGAAAAATGACATTAGGATAATGAGGGCAACGGCGAAAATTTAAAGCAAGGAAGGAAACGAAGCTGCTGCTGAAACATCCCCGAATAACTTAGGTATTTACAGCAAGAGACATTTTTTATGCACTCGTAAAACTCGTGAAGCTGACCTCCGGAATGCCTACTACAAGTCGTTTCCTCGACCATTTTTCGACATTTCATGGTTGCTTACCTTCAAAAGCGAATAGTAGTAGTGTCGTTGGGTTTGTTCATACCTCGCCCAACCTCCAAGCAATTGCTAAAATATATATGTATATGTAAAACTGCGTGTTTGCATTGAAAGAAACACTTACGCAAGTCGTTTCGCAGAGCCATGGCTACTTGACCTATTTTCAGACCTTCATCGATGTAAGCGTCCAAAGGTCTGCTGGAGAGAGGAATCATGAAATAAAATCAATGTCATTTGTTTTGTGTCTCACATGCATTGACTTGTGACTTGCGGGGAGGGCTACCTACACATATCATTTTCAGCAGTGGATCCCGAAATTTGATATTTCCTAGAGAAGATAAAAAGCCTTTTGAAAAGTTTCTTTTGGAGGCTAAACAGGTTATAAGTGATAGATATAAAAGTACTATATACCCCTCATACTATATACTATAAAAATAAAACTTTTGTTATTGCAAAGGAATATATGGAACACAGGGAAACTGTCATGTTCTCGACTCGAGTAAAAAAAACTCCATACTACTACTTAACTAAATTGTAAAGTAAACTGGAAACTGGAACTCTTACTTTGTTCAGCTATGCTCTATTGTACAACCTCTGATGATGACATTACTCACAAAAAAGTTTTTCCAAGAATTGCTACCGCCTCGCGTACCGAGGCGAGGTGTCAAAATATTGTGTTGTTTCATGCAGTTCATTCATACGACGACTTCAAACTTATCTTCCGTAATACACATCCGTATTCCATACAGACATAGTGACGAAAGGTATACTAACATTTAAAAAAAAGCCTTTTTGCTGTACACTTGGTTCCAGGAACTGGGAGGCAGTGTGTTGAAGTCGGAATAGGAAAGAAAGTTTTTAAACTTTGATGCTAAATATTCCTTTAGCCATGTACTGTTTGAGGGAAAGAAGGGGATCAGGTCTCTTGTGTTATCTTCTTGCCACTTATTTTATAGACATGCTGCTTGTCTGTCCTCATATCGGTGTCGACTATTTCTTCATTGTAGCTGAGCAGTACGCATGAAATGCATCTACTCTACTACATCGTATATATAAATATTTTGCTTTCCCGAAAGTTGTTTTAGCTCTTTCTGACTATGCCTACTCCACTGTTCTTTGCTGCCGCTCTGCTCTACACAAAAAGTATCTCTATCTATCTAGTTGGTCGAATTCGTTTTTTGGTCTTGGTCCTTGGAAAGATAATTATGTTATGGGGATATTCTCTGGAACGAAGTATGAGCTTTTATCCGGACCGATATCCGATATTTGTCCTTTTGGATTTACTCGGTTTGTTTTTCACTCTCTCCAAAATGCATGCGTTTATGTATACACAAGAGATCCGCCAACTAAAAAGGTCCGCTCTACTACCTATATTTCGTTTTTTCGGAAAAAAAGAAAAATATACCTATACACATTTATTGCCTTTCTGCTTTGCATTAACACACGTATTTTATATCAGCGAACGAGTTTCTCTGTGTCGTATGAAAAGTACAACAACGTTCCATATATTAAACGATCCATCCGTTCGACCATGTTTTCTCTCCCTCATTCTCTCGTCTCTTCGTCTACAGCATGTGGTATGGTATGGATGGTGTCGTGTTTGCTGACTATTTTGGCTCATTTCTGGATGGATTGAAGAAGGAAAAAAACTTTGTAGTATAGCTAGGTAGTATATATATATATAATATAACCAGCAAAGAAGAATATTTTTTGGTAAATCTTGAAATCCTGGTTGGGGTTAAACAACGTATCTCTCGCCCTAGCAAAGCTAGTAAGTGTGAATACCTATGGAATGGATGTATGTATGTACATTCATACAAGAAGGGAAACCAGCAGCAGCATAATAATAATATTATATAGACTTTATATATATTTGACATATGCACATGGACTATTTAATGGTAAAACTGCGTATCTTCTTCTCTTTTTTTTGCTCTCGCCGTCTTCCCTATCTCCATCCGTGAGCCATCGAGCCAGGAAAAAAAATACCTAGCAACAAGGAAAGGCTGGGAATAGAGAGATGAATGGCTGACTGGTTTGGTTTTTGTTTGTATATATATGGACGTATATAAACATAATACGTTTTCAGGGATGAGGATGTAATGGTATGTCGTGGTAGTAGTGAGATGGAATACTCCTGGAGAGTTTTTAAATATATATATGTTTTTTACTCACTCTAAAAAGCTCAAGGCATTATCCCTATATATCCTAGTAGATCTGGATTCTCTGGCTGGATATATACTAAATGTAATAATATGACGTATGTAGCGTAAAGAAAGATTTTTTTTCCAATGCACGACTTGCTCGGCATTCTGTTTGGTTCCAGTTGTTCCAGCTCAAGCAAGCAATGAACAGTTGAGATATGAATTGATGGGGAAAAGGCAGAGCAGAGGCAAACACTGCACTAGGTCACAGAACTACAATCTCGCATCCCGTCGCTCGTGGTACATACATAATAATATGTGGAAATGACATGAAGCAAGTTGACTGGGCTCTCTCAAACCAGTTAAAGTTTAGAGACAGTAAAATGGAAGATTAGTGTTTGAGTTTTATCGTCATCCTCACACTGGAAATTGGAATACTTCCTTGGAAGCTGAAGGGAATCTCGTCGCAGCTCTGCGCTATTGCTACTAACAATATTGTTAGGCTGTTGCATTTGTGGGGGGGATATAATAAATGGTTATCCATTTTATGCCACTTTGTCTGTTTACTGAACTACTGAGAAAGTGTTTTCTTGAAACATAAAGTAACAGTAATCTCTCTTCCTTGCAACACTTCATTGACAACTGATTCTAATGCAATTTAGTAGTAACCTCCATATCCAACTAAACGCTCAACTTGCTTGCAAAACTCTTCTTGCCCAGGCACCAGGAGGCTCACATCAGCAGCAGAGAAGAGACGAACACGCAAGTTTATTTGTAGCTGTCATGTTGGCATTAAAATTATATAACAACCATTAGTTTGGTCTTGATCTTCTGTCCTTCTGTGATCCGTCAAGATTGGGCTTTGACCAGCTCAATAATAAATTGCTAGTAAAGTTGGAGGAAAAGTTGGTTGACTGAATCATTTCATTTTATGCACAACTGTCATCCCCAGAAGAAGATGTTTTGAGAGATTCGCGCAGTTCAATCTCGGCTCTCTTCTTATATGCGCACTTGTCACTTGTTTTAGGATTTTCTAGCTCTGTCTGCTGATCCTTTGGCGTGTGATGGATGAATATGGGAAAGAAAAAGAAAGCATGCATGTCACGAGTCACGATGCAAGAAATGGCTCGAAATAACAGACTTACATTATTAGTAAGAGCTGTCTGAGATGGTGTTGAAAGTCTGCTATTATTCCGTACATTGACCAAATAAGATAGTTGGTGAACCTGATGATATGAAGTTCAAGTAATGCAAACTATGGTCAACCAGGTTGACAGTAGAGCGTCGGTAAAAGGAGAATGGGATAGGATCCATTCATGGCTTAGTGATGATTGAACCAATTTAGCATGTAACGGTTTTGATACGAGGAGCAGCAGCAGCAGTGCCTACAACTCTGGGAGCCGTGGACAAGGCAAAGAATGTTGAACTTTTCTTTGCCATATTATTACTATTATTATTATTATTAGTGTAATGCATAATAATCTCCTTTCCCATTACAAGTACATGAAAGTGATGTTCACTTGTCTCCATGTCCATGCATAATTTTTGTTTCCTTGCTGAAAGGCAGGGATTAAAAGCAGTTGTTGTTGTTTCAGTCAGTAATGACCATACATGATTCCAGAGCAGAATTAGCTCTTATATGGGACCCAACCAAACCCAAGCACTCGCCCATCACACCATTATCACGACGATACAAGATGCACGATAGTAGCAAGATGATTCCGTTTCACAGATTGCCTAACGGGAGTTGCCAAAGGTGACTTTGATTAGTAAGAAAGTGAATGGAGAGAAACTGATTTCTTCGCAGCATTCATTGCTCCTTCCTTACTACTCCTTGCTACTTCACGGCTTTAATCAGGACCAAGAGTCCAATTTTGTTTTTGTTACTTGGCATTATAGGTTTGCATCCACGTCATGACTCATGACTAATACAAACGCATTTCTTCGAAACAAATCCAAGTCTGAACAACCACCCTGCCTGGCTCACAAAAGTAAATGCATAGAAACCGTTTGACATTTATACACATCATCCCGTCACACAATCATTATCAAACCTGCCATTACCTGCATTGCATATTGCATCGATAGAGGAACGAGAGAGAAAAAAGAAAAAAATGGAACGCTGCTGGCTTTGTCGGAAACGGTGTTTCTAGCTGCTGACTATGCATACTATAAGGATACACATGACTAACATATCCCTATATATTCCCTGTACGACGGTCTAAGCATTATTCCCATAAGCGATGCGATATAATATACTTTTATCTTTTTCATACAACTTTACTACATTTTCATACCTAGATAAATAGTTGTATTGCTAATGTTAACAATGTGCATATATATGACTAGAGAGATGGTGATGGTGGAATTATTATTAAGATCTCAATGTATATTTTCCTCATGTTCCACCAAGTGCACAGTCATCATTATCATTACCAGTGCATTACAATGATTACGAAGAAGGAGTTGCAGTTGTAAAATATAGTAAATTGCAAAACGAACGAGAGAGTCCTCCTGCTCGAGCATATAGGCAACAAGAGCATCAGCAGCAGCGTACTTACACAACAACACACACGACGCGTTTATTTTCCTAATACACTAATCTTTCGAAAACGTGCATCATCCTCAGGAAAAAAACCCTATAAAACCCATGCGACTTTAACTACACGGTTGCGTGTACTTATGAGACTATAGGACTAGAAAATATACCGAGAAACCGATGCGATGTGTAGTAGTGCGAAGTGCAGTAATGTCGGTCGGTCGGTTGTGGGTAGGCAATTGAATAGGTTTTTTATAATATGTACTCAAAGAACGAAGCTGGTAAAATCGTGGAAAAAACAAGAGTTTCGGGTGGTGGTGAGCTAAAGCTGAAATGCAAAAGAGAACTCACTGGCTGCAAGTGGAATTCCGCTGTATAAACATTATATATATATATGTATGATCAGTGTGTTCAGTTTCAGTTTTTTTTCATATAGAACCAAATAGGCTTTATCACTGTGTATAATACCAAATACGNTGTATGATCAGTGTGTTCAGTTTCAGTTTTTTTTTCATATAGAACCAAATAGGCTTTATCACTGTGTATAATACCAAATACGTAGTTGCTCAATTGCTGCCTGCCTGGCAGGCAGTCAGATGTTCGTAATTCAGCAAACGCAACCCCAACATGCCAGGGCCATTGCCCCTGATGCTCTTCTCTGGTGCTCAACTTGAGGAGTAGTCGTCGCCGTCGTTCGTTTGTGTGCTGCTTGTTTCTGGCTGAATGCTACTGCCAATGGCAAGAATCATCGAATTATCCTGATGTTGTTGGATGGATGTGGATTCTCTTAAAACTTTTCAGGGAAACTTTTAACTTTCCTCAGCTGAAAACGGGTTTCAAGTTTCAACTCACCGTACCGTCGTCGTTGTGGAACTACTTTTAGAACTTTCCCGACATGGATGCATGTTATCATCATATAGAGGGAAATATATATAAAAAAGGCATCACAGCTCTTTGAAATTTGGAAATTCCCATTGTGCATGCTATAAGTAATCATATAAGTAGATAATCACATCACACTACTCATATATGTATTATTAGGGGTTTAGGGAAACTGCGCTGCGCTATGAACCTTCCGACTATGTCCTAATTGATTTTCATGAAAAGTCTTGGAAAAAAGTTGGAAAGATATTTGGCATTCATCAGCATTTATTCATGAACTTTGCTTTTTTTCGCATCAATCATTCAATCAACATGTGATCTACCAGCAGCTTCTCTGTTACGTCTCCAATTCAGACTGTTTAAACAGACAAAGTGACTGCAGCTGAAAGTGACAGTGGGGTTGATTTGCATTAATTAGGTTATGTATGCAGAGTAGGAAACTGATAATATCAATCGACATTCACACCCGCTGCGCTGTGCACATCCCTATATATGAAGTATGAACGTCGACATTTTGTTTTTTGCAACAATGAACAATAATTTCTTTGACGAGCCAATGCAATACATCAAGTCACACGTATTAAGGACCTAACTTTAAAAAATTTCTGCTCATCATTTTTTGTGATATTATTATTAGGGTAACATCGAGATTTCTTATCTGAATTGGAGATTTCACAAAATGAAATCAAAAATCGTGGAACAAGCAAGATTATGAATAATGGTCGTGGTCGTGTCGTCGTGGTGATGTGAAATCTCTGTACAGTTTGACTCGCAGCAATCTCAGCCTCGCTTGGGACGCTTGTCAGCCTTGCCAACCTTCATACTTCAATATATACTTAAAATCCAGAGAGCCCAGATTAATTTGTTAAGTATATGTGTACACATATATTGTGTATTATGGTTGATACATCCATGGTTCAATGCAATGAATAACCGATAAAATGCATGCAATAAAAAGTTCATCGCAGTTGGATTCATTTCACACAGCCCATTAGACATGGACATATCGATTAAGGAATCACAATAATTAAAATTACATTAACCCGACAAGTTTTTTAATCCCACGTTTAAATAATTTGAGCGATTTGGTTCCTCTCCAATGCACTAGGCCTCATGATGATGATGTAAGGAACGCGTGTAATGAGGACGTACAAGACATTATTAAAACAAGCCCTGATATGAATGATTGATGCGAAAAAAAGCAAAGTTCATGAATAAATGGGCTGGAATGGAATGAAAAGTTGATGTTGTCTTTAGACAACTGATTGGATTCTCCAATTTTTATGTTCAATTCTCTCTTTTGCTGTTGCAAACAATCATTTGTTCATTCGTGGCATGCAAATTCACGTATGTATTTTTCCGGGGATACCTATATTTACATTTACACTTTTTATATCAGGCTGCGTCTCTGCTCGCGTCATCCCAGCCCATCATCGACGGGATGAGCTTATTATTATGATTTTGCAAATATTTAAAATGAAAATGCAATCTAGCATACACCAAAAACGTGCGATCATAAAGCATCTTTGCATTACATATGCTGCTAACTTTCGACTTCACTAATCTGTTATTGTGAATTGAGCATTTTATAAATGCGTGTACATGTGATGCTAACAGAGGAACAGGGGCGTCGGCATCGGCGTACCAATTTTTGTTACAAATAATGCTTCTCTGATCCTCCACTTATTTTGCCACTCTTCACTATCACTCGTTTATCCTTCATTTACATTTAATGTCCCGCATTTAAAATAGGTCAGGAAATGATGCGACAACGCAATTATGATTTAGTGGCCTTTTGTTCCCCTTCCAATTGCCATGCGAAGCTAATAGATGTAATGTAAAAGGTCAACGATTTTATTTTGCCAGACAAAAGTCAGTCAGCCATCGTCGTCGTCGTCGTCCTCATCGTGCTTCTTCTATATCCCAATAATACAAGTCAGGAGCTGCGTAAGGTTAGGAATATGTCAACTCAGCAGTCACAAAACTGAAAGCCTCATGTGGTCTTTTACAATAAATCAAGTTTTCATGCTGAACCGAACCTTTCCTGCCGTCAATGAACGAATGGATTGTCGCACTTGAACCTTACCAGCAATGCAACAAACAAAGGAAAGAATTCCCCTTTTATACGATTCCATCTCCACCACATAATCCACCAGTGTCATCCATTTGTCATGTTTGCTAAATGATAGTTCCCCGAAAAGTATTCTGGGCGAGAATGTAGAGTTTCGTCCAGTTCCAAGTACGCTCCTTTGTAAGATATATATATGCCTGATGCCTGTGAGGGATTCACGTGAGAAGAGGGAGCATAAGACGACCAAGTTTGTCGCAAAATGCTGGAATTTCACTAAAGGCAAGGCTTTTTGCGGAAGGCACATGATTCATTTTTTCTGGGGGGGAGGGGACAGACCACGGGCTTGTCTATATCCAGACCAAAGCGGAGCACCTGGCAGTTCTGAAATGCATGAGAAGTTTTGTAAGCTCAATAATATGTAATATCCGTATACTCCTGTTACTCCCGTTTGACTTATACAAAGCTATCCGCACACGTAGGCTAAAAACTGAGATGAGGTAGCCATGAAAATCAGTTGGAAGGGTGAACTATATAGACTCACTTTCCGTTTCGTTCTCCATGCATACTTTCCCCATCCCGTATCCATGTACAAAAGTGATAACGCCTTGCACGCAGTCCATAAAACTTTTCGTGACGAATTAGGAGAAAAAGTCCATATGAAACGGAGTAAATTGTAGAGTTCTTGGAAGGGCGGTGTATCCCCGATTCACGGACATATGCCTTGCGATAATACCAACCAGCAGCACCGCATACACCACCACCACTGCGAAAGAAAAAAAATTTGCTATATGGCTCAACTCGCACTCTCGCCTTGTTAAAAGAAAACTTTTCCCTTTCCCGTGACGATGATGACGACGACGATGGAGAGAGAGAAGAGTGGGCTGGAGACATTGATTTTGGTCTGCTTCTGCTGGTCAGGTTTACCCTTTACCTATGCGATATTATTTCTGGCATCGCATCGCGATACTTTCCTTCCCCTCTACCCACTACTCTTGCATGCATCATCATCATACATTTATAATATACGTGTTGTTGATTCATTGCGACTTTTATGCCTTGTATTCTTTTTTCTAGCTGTCCAGCAAAAGTAAACTTTTTGATTGTCTTTCAAAGGAAGGGGGAAAGAAACTTTAGCATTCTTTTGTTTCAGCTATTAACCTTGGTTAAAGGGGATATGCATGCCATGCCTCCCTATGCTTCACAATGACACACTAACTAAAAAAAAGTAAAACTCAGCTGATGTGGTGGTGGTGACGGCGGCGGTGGCCGTGCGGTGGTAGTGGTGGATGGAGTAGTAGTAGGTGGAGGGATTGAGGTGTATATGATAAACTAACTTTTTTGCCATGTTCATCTGCAGCGTTTCATTTCATCGCATACATTGTATGTTCACTCACACAGCCCTCACGTTCGTATGAGGAACGGTGGTAACAGTGAGCGAACAGTGATATTATACCAGTGGGAGAAAAAAAGGGCA
The DNA here is from genome assembly GCA_036850665.1 of Dicranocentrus wangi. Taxonomy (NCBI): domain Eukaryota; kingdom Metazoa; phylum Arthropoda; class Collembola; order Entomobryomorpha; family Entomobryidae; genus Dicranocentrus; species Dicranocentrus wangi. Next base: position 17,844 of record JAANSN010001730.1, read on the forward strand.
AAATAAATACATATATAGATATATAAAGCAAACAGCAAAGCAAGGTTACGAAAATTCTTGCAGACCAAACCACATTGCATTTTTAAGAGGTCACTCGAGAGCGACGACTTTTTTACACATATGAACCATATTATGTCTATATTATTTAGGTATTATTACCATGTTGGACTGGCTGGCTGCTGCTGCTGTGCTGACGGGATTGAATGTGATGGACAGTGTTTTTATAATATACTTACTTCCTCCTTCAATGCGCCTTATTTTGCTCTTGAAGCTCTCACTTGCTCCGTCCGCGTCCGTGTGACGTGTGGAGAACATAATTTAAGTCGGACTTTTTCCTCTCTGCGTATGTATAAGTCCACGCAACATGTCGATCTGTTTTTTTTTGGTATGCCTGCCGACGACGACCTGCGCGTCGTATAGGTGAACCCCGAATTAATTATATGTGACCAACTACTAGAGCTGATTCATTCCAGAATAATATACTAGATTTCCATTTTAAATGCACGCACGGCAGCAACTATCATAATAGGTATATCATTACGGAAAATGAAAATGAAATGAGGAGTTATTTCTATGAGAAATTCATGACAAGAAGAAGAGACAGAGAGAATTATTATGGATTTTCATAGGGAGATTGTAGAGCTGTGAGCAATTTAGTAAGTTGTAATGATAGTGGCAGCAAGTGGGTGCTGCTGTGGAATAGAATTCCAATTTTCATCAGTTCTCAATTTCATTCAACATATATGTTTTTCTTGGTTTCCTTTGAAATCCCCCAAATCTTGGCTGTAGCTCCCCCCATAGAGACTCCAACTTTGACGGACATTTATAAACACAATTTGGGATTCGGGAATTGAAAACGGCTCGCTCGCAGTCACATTCAACTCCATTTTCTTTGCTTCCTCAGCTTAGCAGTGACAAATCTAGATGCTGACGACATTATATATAGAGACCAAAAAGCCATGTAGAATTTTCTTCTTTTATTTTGTCAACCCAGAATATGTCTTTTTCCTACTTGGTAGCTTGGCTCGTCTTGAGAGAGACCTGTAAAAGAGTAAAGAAGGGAGAGTAGTGTATAGTGAATGTGATATTATGAGATCATAGACATGCGTAAGAAATGCGTTATTATTATTACCATTACAGATAGGGAATGTGCGTCGTCGTTTCGTTTATAAGCTTAACAAACTTATATGCACAATAAATATATCCCTTTCTCTTTAACAAGATAGATATATACGGATATAAATTGTAAACCAACAACAGAATATACACTAACAATAATAATATTACTTTAGTCAAAGCGTTTGGCTTTGGCTTGTCCTACTTAACGTCACACAAGTACGACGTATATATACAGGCTGACTGTTGAATAACGTCGTGGTGGTATATATATATATATATGTGGTTGTGTTGTCGAGATATAAATGTAGAACACAATCAGCACTTATCATCATTATGTTTTGGTACAAGTTGGCTGTATGCAGTTTGTAGCAGAAAATGGTTGCGATACGCGAGAGTAGTAGAAGAAAAGAGCATCTAAATGATACCACTACTTAAGATATACCTATAAGAAGAACATTGTTCACTGTCACTGCTTATTTCACACTGTTGGATCACATTCTCGTTATGTGACAGGGAGAGAGAGAGAGATACCCACTTGTACTTGAGGAGAATACCAAACTAATAATATGCGCTTGACTTCCCTCAAAGATTCATAGAAAAGTCGCCACAAACATCAACAACTCGGAATTGTGTTATTTCATTGTTCATCGTTTCGTTACTCCCTAACAAGCTTTCGATAACTCTCCCTCCAAATGCATATGTAATTACTGAGGAGTTAGTTTACTACTTTTCATATTAGTAGTCACTTTGAGCGGACTATTGCTTCACTGCCTTTGCGTTGATCCTTATATTGATCCACGTATATATGTCCTTTGAGTAAAAGAACTTGTTCGAAAAGATGCAAATTAAATTTTCATGGTTGATCCATTCCACCAAAGAAAACACACATATAATAATAATGTATGGTCGTCGTAGTGTGACCTGGAATTCAAATTCGTGGTTTCTGCATGATTGTTATATAGCCATGCATGCCATTGATGCTGACTGTTTGACATATTATTATTATTTATGCGTCTCCGGTAAGGAGCAACTAACTTGTGTCACAATGTCCCTTTTCAAATTTTTCATCCCTCTTTCTTAATCTTCTGGTCCTTCTTTTGTGCCATGTCGTCGTGTACGTTTGTTCATGATATTATGAGCTCGTATGACGATACATAAAAATCCGAGGTATGTGTGTTTCACCTACTCATAATAATATCCCATATTATCCCCTCGTAATGTACACAACATAACATAATGAACATTTTTGTCAACATTTCCTATGTTGATTTTTTCCTGCCGTATATGCCCTGAGCGGTTGCTTGTAATAATAATAATGATATGAATATGACTTGTTATTGGGCTCTTGAATGTTCATGCCTTTTTTTACTATCGCCACCGTCGTCGTCGTCACCAACATCATGGAGTTAGTTGTTAGTTGGTTTGGCTCAGCAAAACCGTATACTATATCTTTTTTATAAGGAGGAAAAAAACTTGGTTTTTTTCGTGGGTCTTCTTATCTTCCATTGCAACTCCACATTGCGTAGGTATTATTATTACACCCTCTACTCACTTCTTCTTATTATACAGCTTAAGTAGGGAAGCAGTACAAATATAAGCTGGGAGTAAAACCTGAAAAGTGGGGTTACACTCAATCTATTTAGTAACTCTAATGTTTTATACGAATTAGATGGTGGTGGTGGTGGTGGATGGAGGTGAACTTAATGATTAATCATATTATATTAAGCAAAATTTTCCTATAGGAATATAGTTAGCGTTAGCACGCGTTTGTGTAAGTTTGTTTTTAGCATTCTTATGCGCAACGGCTATTTTCCGATGTAGGCCACATGTACGTACGCTTTGTGGAGTGGAGTCAGTGGAGTAGGATGTACCACGACGTGTAACGTGTAACCATATTCGAAAGCAAGGATCACTACTACTACTACTACTATTCGTCACTCGCTAAAAGGCAAGCCATTATGTCAGTTTTTGCGGAGCAGTGGTGTTATGTCTCATGGCTTTTGATGTTGATATTCTTCAATCTTCACATCTTCATTGGAATATGGTTGCAGTATAGCAGCACAGCACAGCGATTTGTCTAAAACTACACGGACGGGAGGAGTACTCATTGTACTACTATTTCGCTGACATGATGAGGTTCTGCGAAGGAGGAAGCACGACAAGAGTATTAGTTTCGGGATGGATGCAGCAAAATCTTTGTTGTTTTCATTGAACGCGTCCATGCAGCCCTTGTATGTAATAGGAGGTGGATGGATGAAGTCAGACGTGAAGATCAAGGATAATTTATATATGAGGATGATCATGTCGAGGATAACTCTTCGTTTTTTATATAATCGTTACCATACATTCCAGAAATACTCATATCATATCAGTCATCCATTATTGAATTCGGGCACGTTGAGATCTTATATAACCAAAGTCGAAAGTTATGAGGGCTATGAATTATGAACTGTCATCATTTTTGCAGCATGTTGTGTGCCCTTACAACTTATTGACTTTTTGCTTTCCATCTAAAAACACTAATCTGGTCTGTCGCCCTGATGATGCCAGCAGTTGGGAGGACTCTTCTAATTAATCGGGATTCTGTGGACGATTATGATAATCCGACCGAACCCTTGCGAGAGAAGGTCAACGTCACCGAAGAAACATTGCTGCCATCATATGTGACTGATGACTGATACTGGATATTGCATGCATGGAATTGGAATTGGCTTAATCCAATAAGAGCACCGGAGATGTACGTACATGAGGTCCATTTGGATGGCAAAAATAATAATAGTACATTCTAAATCAAACCTAAGAAAGCATTTCGCATTGTGCATTTTTATCACTTTAAATGTGCCGAGAGACGCGTCAAATATGGGAATCTCGTATTTTGAGATAGCTCCACGCTCACGGCTTTCGAGGAGAAGCAGAGAGAGAGAGAGAGAGAGAGAGAGAGAGGAAGTTGTGATAATATTAAACTGAAGGTCAGAGATGTTCTCTACACGGTCTGTTCCCTGTGAGGGTATAAATGCAAATAACGTACATTATTACATACATGGACAAAGCAGCTGTAGCAATTTGCCATTTGCACAGGTACACAGGGAATATTCATCATAACATCATCATCATCATCATCAAATTGAACCTACTAAAGTCATAAGACTTCTCGCACCTACCAGCCATGCACACAGCAAGGTAATTTTTTGCAAGATGGTTTTATATTCGTTGACCTTGTTCGCGTGGAGTGGATGAGTTGGTGGAGTCCAGGCTGTGGTGTAATCTATTGTTGTTACACGTTATTCAACCGGGATTGGTGTATATTATACACTTGTGTTATTTACGTACGTATACTATACACTACTACCAAATAGAATTATTTTTTGTCTCCCTGTGTAGCCTTGCGGATGCCTCCCCAGTTGATTACAAAGACTTGCTCAAACCATCAACAAAATCATAATAATCACAACTCCATGAATAACAATATTACCTGCTGCACTGACGTCATTGGGAATGAACCATTGTTGAAATTAGAAATCTATCGCATTACATCAACTTCCTTGTTAATAGTTTTAAAGCTACTTGGCGTCGTTATTTATTTACGACGAGTCTGGGGCGCATCTCTCTCGCCCGCATCGTCACTTTAATTTACCATAAACTCTGGCATTGCTTGGTGGTGCTTTTATGTGAATGTTGACGACGACGCAACGACAGCGGTGGTGGTTGCAATATAATTTACACTTATATCCTTACGCTGCTGCTGTCACCGCCACTGCGCCCCTTTCGTTTTTTAAGACCCTGCCTTTTCGTACCATGAGCCATGAGAGATGTAATTAATCTTGAAATATTGAAGTGCAAGTTGGCAATCCTTTGTACTTAAATGATGACGATGCCACAGAGAGTTTAAGAAAAAAGCCTTTTAATGCCTCGTAGAAAATGCTAAATAAAAGGATGATGGCAATGCGTGAACAATTTTCAGGGAAAATTGTAGGCAACATTTCACACAGATTTTCTTACACGTATTTCCAATTTAATGGGCTTTGTTCGCCATTATGTGCGTCTGTGAAGATGAGATTCCATAAATACACTGGGTATTCGTTCGACGAGGATTGGGCATATTTGAGAGCAGAATGAGAGCTTACGTATATAGGTAATCATCACATCAAATTGGATAGTGTGTAGTATGGATGGAACAAGTACACATTGTGATGGTGCACAAGGAAAACATACACAACACAATGCTTCTTACAAATATTTTTAGCGTTAATGGTTCTGGTACCTTTTTACTTGGCTCTTTAAAAAAAATTATATAATAATAATACCATATTATTATTACCTATACGTATATACTTATATGCATTGCACATTACGTATACATACGTACTTACTACTTACATATATCCATCTTTTAAGCATATATGTGTAGACAACAAATGTGCGAAGTTCACTTGACTTTACTCTCTGAAGCGTTAAAACTCGCTTTCCATCCACCAAGCAGCAACCCCCCTCCGTCCGTCGTGTGGTGCACAATATATATGGTTTCCCATTGTAAACTCATGTGGAGGACACTCGATTAGCACTTTTTACATAATTTTTTTTTGCATCAGTTAAAATGATTGCAGGAGAGTTGAAGGTTTCATATTAGCGTTGAAATGAGAAGTGTAATGGGATAAAACACAATGCAATTGGAGGGTACACGAATCTATGTACATATCATTAAAGGTATGCGTAGTAGTGCTGGCTAAAATGCCACACTCGCTCACTCACTCACTCACTCACTCACTTTTTTATTATATTGTGCTCTCCTGTGAGATTTTATGATCTTATGCGTTGCTAATCAGTCGACTAGTTTTTTTTTTCATGAGCCTTGCTAAAAAAAATTCTCCTCATATGATTTGACAGCTGCACTTGTAGCCCTCCTGAAGACGTCGTATCTTTTTTTTTGGCATTTTGTGTTTTTGGTGTAGTACTATATGCCGTTGCCGTTGCCCCATTATTGCATCGCATTCCCACTTTTTTCACATCTTACTCTTTCCACTCCATTACTTAGTTTTTACAAGGATACTGCTGTAAAGGATGAATGAGGAATCGTGTGTTGTACATATATTACGTAGCGCCTTTTTTATGGATTGGGATATTATTGGGAATGCAATAACGAGAAGAAGGGGAAAAATCCTAGTTGACTATGTAGGAGCTCTTTAAACCCTCTGCGAGCCTCCTCTAGAAGAATATATATATATATATATATAAATTAATCCAACCTTGTACATCGAAATATTGAAATTGTTCACAAAATGGATGTGCACGCTGCGTTCGTGACTTTTTCCCTAGTCACTTCACTACAATGTATGTTGTACGACTTGGAATGCGCCATGGAAAGTAAACGCCTCTCTACTGTTCAATAATAATAATAATAACGCTCTCGGCTCGATCCTCTGTCAATTGATCTCAAGAGCGTGCTACTTGATACAAAAAGGATGAGAGATTAAACGCATTCGAAAGTGGGTCATAGGTGCGTGCTCCGCTCTACACGGACTACGTACGTACTACGTACGCGTTCCGGACTTCTCGTCAGAGAGTAGTGGCGATGGCGATTTTTTTTTCTCTCTCTCCTCCTTACATACATACTACTTATTGAGTGTAAATGCACATTTGTTGTTGGGTGAGTGATGTTGTAACTGGCAAACTTTATACGTTCCTCGTCTAATTCAACTAACAAAACGCTAACGTCGTGGTCATCAATCATTCTCACATGGATGCCTAACTAATATGTTTGCAACTTTTGCGTAGCGATAGAGTCTGGGATGATGATGATGATGATGACGACGAGGATGCCTGGTATTGTTAGAACGAAAGGTTCATCTCTCTTTTTCCTATGGTCATTCTCGTCAAGTCATTGACGACTATATACCATTTATAATTGCACTTTTATGTACTTTGTTACTATTATGGGAGGTGGGACATTATGCCTAAGTCTAAAATTGCCTCATAATACACATACCTATACACTCACTTGGATTACATCTGATCCTGAACTCTTTGCCTGATGCCTAAATACTTATATATACCTACCTAAAGTAAGCTCATGAATGAACATGAATACTCTTAAACGCAAATGAAGAAGGTCCATATGCACGTGGCGTCTTGTGTCCCTCAATTGAGATATACATGTCTTATGGAGTTTCTCTCAAGATAGGACGATTAAACACGAAGGAAAAAACTCTATTTTTTTTGTAGATCTATCGGCCAGATTAGCTGCAATTCATATACCTATTCTCTATGTGTATTTCATAAAATCACGAATATTAAGTAGGAAGGTAGATAGGTAGGTGGTGGTATCCTAGTACTTTAAAGAGATCGTTTTATTATTACATAACGCAAATCACTCGATACCTAGTTACTTACTACATGCTTGCTTACTCGCCTTTTAACTCTGAAAGGAAAGATGGTTCTTGTGATACAGCAAAGATTTAATTTTTCCATCGTCCTCTATCTCTCTCTCTCTACAAATCAGTTCTGAACATTCATATATTAGCAGCAGAGTACATTGCTTTGCTCTTTCCATATTTTGCATTATTATGACTCCCTTTTGGTTGCAATAACACGAAAACAGCACAAAATTCTATCTACAAAAAAATACATATACTTTTTTTCGATAATGCTTGTTTGGAAATGGTGGCTGGTTCTGAAAGCAGGATCCACCACAGTCGCAGTCGCAGCGCAGTATAAATTTTTTTTATCTGTACGCTCTCGTAGGCTATATAACTGCTCTTTCATAAAAATAACAACAATACTTTGTAAGCATCACATTGGATAAAGGACAATATGAAAATAGACCCACTTCTCCATTTTTTCTTTTTTGAAGCACCTCACATGTTGTCTTGCTTCAGCTTGGTGAACTTTGAAACACCAAACAAGAAACTGTCAAATGTGAGCAGAGAAAAAAAAGTTAGGTAGAAGGAAAAGTAAGTTGAGAGAGAGCCGTCATTCGTTCGTAGCGTTGTGGATTGGAGTCAAATGTAATTTCTTCATTTTTTAGGATTGGGAGTCACAACCAGCATATTATTATTACCACCACTTGCATGCATTATGTCGAGTGTTTGTTTGAGTTCACGTACGTAAATACTTGTACTAAATTTATGTGATGTGCTATTTAATACAATAATAATGTCGTAATAATGCACATCGTGATTGTTGCAAAATTCACGCTCGACTCGACGCTTGCTTTTTCATAAAATGATATTGTCATATATATGTGAAGTCACAACAGCAGCTCACAGGATGAATGTATGTATCTCTATCCGCATCTTTGTCTCTATCTAGATCTCTTTAAACTTGCAAAGATTCATGCAAAAATGCATATTCTTTGGTACTCTTAATAAGTTGAAAAATATTATGCAAGTTCTACGAGATGGTATGTATGTACATACTATCATCATGAATGTAGATTGGATTGCTATTAGGTAGTAGGTATATATATTATATGGCTCTTTTGGGCTTGAAGACTTCAATTTTTTTTATTATACTTTGTTGTGCACTCCTTTACTCACCCATTATCAGAGATGCATAATATTACGTACAAGAGAAAAATTGCAGACTTTTTTGCTTTAACTCTCTGCCCAGTGCAGTGCAGTGTTACATTGACGCTGATCTTGCTCCTCGTGCAGCGGTGTTGACATACTCTCATAACTTTTTGGAGTATTTATCTATTTATGAACAAAAAAGATTAAGTATGAGGAGAGTGTGTGTAGTGTGGAGGTATACACGCATGATATATAGTGTTTTCGCCAAAAAATGTATAACATTATTATGAGCTTTTTTTTGTGCTGCTAAAGCCTTATGGGCTCACCACGGAAAAAGTGAGTGTCATTATGTTTGCAGTTTTTTTTTATTGCAGTGGCACTTTTTTATGATGTGCAAAAACACGTGACTCTTAGTTTCGCTTGGCTCTTGAAATTATAATGCAAGGATATAGGGTGTTCCTTTGTGATGATGAAGGAGTGTAGCAAGTGGTAACAGATAACCTAGAGAGATTTTAAAATGCTTTTGCATTAATGCACACCACCACCACCAGCTGCAACATCTTGCTGTCATTTCAAAAACCCATTTCTGAAAGTTTCCTTCTTTTTATTTGACTTGGCAATCAAATCCTTAATGCAAAGTGATACTTTTAGTTCTCGGTCAAAGATGAATATCTATCTACCACTACTTGCCTCCCATTTCATTCGCAGTAGAGCTGACACGTTCATGTTCAAAATATTTAATCTATCTAGGTATATGGTCGGTCGGAAGACAAGAGAAGCTGAGAAAAAAAAGTTCGCTTTCAATTCTGGGCATATATATCCAAGGCAAAAGGGTACTCACACAATTGCTACTACTATTTCAGACATTCGATTCCCACTTCCTTCTATTTATACGACTGATATAAATCTGACAATTTGTCTGGGAGCACGCATAAGTTAACCCGAACAGAGAACATGTGTGCATCATGTCTAGTAGAGATATATAGGTAGATGGAAGAAAAAAGTTGAAAATTCTGATCGAGCGATATTGTATCATCTCGCTCTCTCTCTCTCTCTCTCTCCGGTAGTCTCTCATGTAAAAACGTTTCCCAGTAAATGCTTAAAATGTGCATGATTTAACGATGCAATAAACACTAGCATCAGCAGCCCTCGCTGGCAAGCGCAACGCAACGTGATATAGTCCGCCGCGGACCGACTCCAGTAGTTCACAATATTTTCCAATAGTTCACGTCTTGTAAAGAAGAAAAAAAAATGGAATTTTAAGTAGGTAAGAAGGAAGAAGAGTAGCCCATTTTATTTGTGCATGTTTTCTTCAAATATGTTCGTGTCCGTGTTATTTATTTATTACTCACTTCCATATTCCCCAATTCGACTACTTCCAGAGTAGGTACAATTATGGAGAAATGCTTTACGGACATGTTTATGGATTACAAATAAGTATTACCATTATTTATGAAACACAAAAAAGTGATGTGATGCTGTTGAAACTTCGTCAATCAGGTTGAGCCACCATTTGTAATCCTTGTTAATTATAATCCTCCTGTAAAGTTATCTGACACTCGGTGCATGCACATTGATCCCAAAAATATACATGCTGATTGAGTGAGAACGAGAACATTTTCTCCTTGAGAAATGGTCGTCAAACTCTGCTGCTGCATGAAAAATATGTAGGTAGTCCAGTTCAGTAGCCTCATTATGACCAACAACCAACAGCTACGCAATTTTCTTTTCGTGAGTAAGTAAACAAGCGCATTTGATAAAAAACTGAACTGTATAATATAAGCTAATGCAAATCCCATGTACATACGTATTACGTATATATATATTTAGTTATTCCAGTAAATAAGCCAAGTGGAGATTGAGAGAGGACTAAATGGAATGAAATTATAATAAACTGATATATAGTAAATGCAGTTCTCGCTGCTGATACTCCTAATAACGATGATGATGCTGATGAGAAGCTAAAATCTCTGGAATGGATGATGATGATGATGAAAGTAAGTGTCCCCTTTTTGGACACGTTCTCTAGTGGCCCTCTGCCTGAATTTTGTGTGGATGTTCCGGATTAATGGCTTTACAAGCCACGCCATATGGGCAAACATAATATTTACCCTTTTGTACTCGCATTATTATCAGCGAGGAGGATATTCATTACCCTTGTAAAAAAGACTATTAACCATATCACCTCTTTGAGTTGAACAGGGTGAACATTCCGTACGTACCAAGTAATTGTTTGCATTGTTTTGTCATGCATGCGTAAAATATTTTTTTATTAACGGATGTGAGTTGACGCAGTGGTGTGCATACCAGCAGAGTGCACCCCAGCCCGAGTGGAACTATGGAAGATTATTATCCTGTCGTAGTTGATCTCTCATCTTTCCCTGCCTGCACAGATAGAATAATATAATATCATCATCATCATGATGAAGATATATAATAAATGGAGCGTTATTCTCATTGAATGTTTTTGTTTCCTTTTTCATCATGCTCCTCTCCTCCTCTCCGGTTTGCCTTGACTAAAGGAAGTGTGTTGTCATCCCCTCCCTTGTCATGTGTAAAAAAAAGCCAGGGATCATAATATGCAATAATGAACAATACTACTGTTACTTAAATGAAAGTCATAATAATAATAATGCCATGCATTTTCCTGTGTAACTTGTGTAACATCCGTTTTACTGCATAGGTACTGCATCAAGAAATATTGATAACTGCACAAGGATTTCTTAACCAAACAAAAAAATATACCTTAATACAAGCATTCACAACAGCAACAAGTGTCATCGGTGGTCCAAGTCCTTTCTGGCCTAGAAACTGACACACTTTCTCCCCTCCACCACTTTTTTGGTCGCAACGAACGCAAGGTCCAGAGATCCATAACATTATTATTGCCTTTCTCCAATTTCGAATCTTACATCATCCATACATTTTTCTGCAAAGACCTCTATCATATATGTCAAAAATTGGAGGTATGAAGTTCACTGATCGAATGATGGGCAGCCAGCTCATGAAGATGAGCTGACCCCAAGACTACATGTATACATATATAGCATAATAGATAGGTAATATCATATTTTCCTTGTAGTAAACACCAAAGGGGATGCAAGCCTAATTGCAGGTTTCGTTCGACTACGCCATTCTATGATTATTGCTTTCTGAATGTGGAGATGAGGGTCGGAGCACCACCGAAGAATATAATACAATATCAAAGTTATTTTTTTTCATTTCTCCATCATCATCATCCCCTCTGACTACAAACTTTTCAGAAAAAAAACATAATTTAATCTGATTTGCCTGGTGTGTGTGTGTGTGTTTTGTGTGTGTGTGCGTTCCGTATCCTTTCGTCAGACCGTTTCGAGCATTGTGGCTGGCTGGCAACGTAAAAAGTAGGATGATTATAAGAGTGATGTGATGATGGTACTGTTAGAGATCAGTGCCCTGCTGGAAATCCGTTTTGTTGTTTAGTTGCCACACTTGCTCAACGTCCGTCCGTCCGTCCGACAGGTCTTTTCTCTCTACAATTGCATTTAAATGAAGGCATTATTATCTCCTGTTATGAGGATTCTATATGGTCTCCTCACTCACCCTCACGCACTGCAGCAAATACCAGCGAGTCCCATATTAATATAGAGACTTTGCGTGGTCTCTCTCTCTCTCTCTCTCTACTTACAACTTACCAGATCGACATAACACCAAGTTGAAGTAGATAGGATGAAACTTGACTATTTTGATTGCATTGAAAAATTCTCCCTAATGGGCGTTTCGCAATGAACTGGCCAAACAAGCTCCTGTTTTATTCACATTTTCTACTACTACTACTACTAC
>JAANSN010001731.1:0-30280 GCA_036850665.1 Dicranocentrus wangi
GTTGGTATGCTACGAGGTTTTCGTACGAAGCTTGAATAAGAGTTGGAATTTGGAATGTAGGACATAATAATAAAATCAACGTTAGAAATACATGTGGGTGTTCGATTTCATTGTTTACTAACTCTTGTGCTAATCTAATCTCAAAGAGCAGTTTCGTTATGGTTGACTCGCTCTCGTTGACGTCAGAGGGGTTCAATTTTCATGTGATTTACTTTAAAACGAATATTTAAACTACTGAAAGCATTTGTCCTCAGTTTGCATTCAAAGTTAAAAATGATTGTTGTTGAAAATGATGGATGAGGATACTAATATAATAGCAATCTATTTTTATTGCTTATTAAATTTACATGTAGCAACATATTTTATTATCCGTGGCTTACCCTTTACCTGCCTGGCTTTGTATTCAAAGTAGGAATGCATTCCAAAGAGAATTGTGGTCAAATTATCGTAAATAATAGACATAATATCCTTTTCCGCTCAGTCAACATCAACATCACAAACGTCATGACCATGTAGGGAAAGAATTCTTAAGTAATTTATACGTTGCCAGTCAGTTTTGAGTGTGTAATGTATGAGTTAAAATAACACGTACAGCTCTATTTCATGTTGCAAGCTCAGCAAAGCTGAAAATCATATCTGGATAAGGATTCATGGCAGGCATAAGTGAAGGTTCAAGGTTCTATGAGCTTTATATGCTGGACTTAGCAAATGAAATTTAAATATGGCTAATAAATAATTTATTCGAGATCGATATAGAGCTTACAAAATGCAAAGCAATTATACTGGAAAGTGTTGGCGGGGCAAGGGGTGAACCGTAGTTCAATATGGAATAGAATTGAGTAGATACAGACTACAGTCATAGAATCAATCAGGTTTGTCCTTATGGCATTTACCCTGCAAATAATACTATATCATTGAAATCAAATCAAATAACAAGTACTATGCCTCGGTCGGATTAGGTAAATACGCTAACATTTTTTATCTGAAAACGTTGTGGATTTGAATTACGACGAAGGTGATTGAGAGATTCATTATTTTTGAATGATTTGTTTGCTCTAACAATAACGGCAAGCATCATACAATCCTAAGTGTAAATCACTGACTTCAGACTGCCCCAATCAGTCACATCCATTGTTGTTTTACATGCATGTTACCCTCATTTCTGTCACTGCCGCACATAGAAGCTGTGTGGACAAATTACTGATTTTTTTCTGATTTTTCTTTCAGAATCCCCTACACTCGAGGACTTCGGTGTTGCACTCCACTTACTGAGGAACGACCTGGATCATTTGAGATCTGTCTTTGTTGCTGTTGAAAATGGAGACCTTGGAATGTTGAAAGCGCTTGGGATTAAAGACTCAGAGATTGGGGATGTGAGATTCTTTCTGGAAAGGCTTGTCAATACAGGATTCCTTGATTAAATAGTTTTCTTATCTATCGTGCATCTGAAATCGGCAAACAATTCAATTACTACTTTCAAAGTTACCATTTATATTTCTAGAATATACTGTAGTGTAGTACTATAAGTTATTTTGAAACTAGTTCTTCTTTGCCTTCATTCAATCTTGAGTAAATTTCTTGCATTGCACATTGATTTGATCTTGATCACTCCACAAACTTCGGGATTAGATCGTTTATGCAAAAAAGCTTCCTTTGGAAGGAAACACAAATCTCGACAGAGCAGATCTCGCCCTTTTTGTTGCATATTCATCACAAGAAATTGAAAGAAAATATTATTCGTCTTGGGGAATCTTGATTTTCATACGTGCGCCCGCTGCGCTGCATATTTTATGTACATATGTGTTACCTACTCACTTGCCTAACACTAACAAACCACTTTCCGACGTAGTTATAATGGTTGAAGATAGCTTCGTGATGAACATGCTATGAGAAAGACCGGATGGTAAACTGGTAGCGAAACCAACATTGTGGATGTTTGCAGAAAGCTGCTTTATATTTTCCATTCACTGTTTTCGGGTTGATTCACGTGTGGGCGTTGTTGTCTAAACTTAATGCATGCCCTTATACCTATCTAAGTATTTTATACTGTTCAGCCATATCGTGGAAAATAGAAAGCCATGTCACGTACGTTGTGTATGAGGATTGGTTAAAACACCGAAGGAATCTTACGGATGATTATACTTTACGTTCCTTTTACACCACCAGGCAGCAAAATGGAACTTTTCGCTCCAACAGTGAGCACTGTTTCAGGTGAAGGAACCGATACTGTCTTCCTCGTCTTGGAACAACAAAAGGGGACACATACGTCTACCATACTTTTGGATGATGCGGTTGGTGAAGAATGACAAAAAAAATTATTTGCTTTTTACTTCCCTACTTTTCCCAAAAAAAACGAAAGGAGGAGAAGGCATTACAATTACGAGTATAACTTTTTCATCCTGTGCCCCTTGTGTATACTTCCACTTTTTGCTAATATGTAGGCCTACTTGGCTTCTAGAGTCAACAGCGGAAGGCATTTTATCTCTTATAACTTTCAAGATTAATATAACAGCTCACAATACAACGTCATCCTATCCGTTTCAGTTACCCTACAAATTAGATAGAGTTGAGCGAAACAATTTTCTTCAAGAAGGACTAGGACAAGGAGTGGAGGAGTGCAGTTAGAAATTAGATGAAAATTAGTTTACGTTTAATTAGCTATATTTTATATTCTGACTGTTTCGAGGGTACACGACAGTGTACTTATTGTTAGCATTACCATTACCCCCGGTTAATGTCGTTATTCGTTATTTTCTGAAGGGAGAGAGAGAAGTATTTGCGGTCCCTAACCGCACTTTATGGTGATGATGATGATCAAGATGACGAAAGTTGAACTAACAAACTCAATTGTGGGGACATGAGGTTTTTTTTTTATTATTTCTTACAAGGCCACTTCACTACTTTCCGGTTCGTTTCCATTGCCAGTACAGAGAGTCACTTTAATCCTTAAAAAGCCGCAAAGAATAGTGCCATATTGTGTATCTAGTGAAACCGTTGCGTTGTTGAAGCACTTTCCATCTTCGCGATACATCTTTATAACTACACAAGCTAGGTAGATTAATTATATAAACTAAGTATATACTTTGCGATGTGCATATAGGTTGAATTGCGGGGACATACGGATATACTGGAATGACGAAAGCTAGTGTAAACTCTTGTAGCCAGTATAAAAAGATATTTCGTTAAATCGTGTCAGTACTGTGAAGGAAAAAGAAAAAAAACACTCAACTCTCTTGTACGGTACGGTGGTGTAAGCTTCACTATCTCATGATTTCCTTTGCCCCTGGTTCATTTCACCCTCTCGCAAATAAATCCCTCATGGGAAATACATATCCTTTTATAATTCCTTAACGACCTGAAAAGAAGAGAATGGCCATGTTTTCTAAGTACTTGAGCATCTTTCCTCTCTTTCATGCAAGAGGTGAGACTGAATGAGAGGGAAGCTCTTCGCTGGTTTGCTCCCACCATTAGCTCTTCTCCTCCTTTCATGTTAATTTCAGAAAACGTGTGTACGTCTTTTTTTGTTTTTTAGCATATACTTTCAAAGACTTTTTTATGTAGAAAGGGTGAGCGGGTGAAAATCGATATTTTCTAAGTAAACTTGTTCATTCCTTATTAAACATAAAGTGTAGCGGCGGACCCCATGGAATGCACCTCACTCTATACTCTTCTATCTATTCCTCCATTCCATGTACTCTGTTCTAATTAAGCCACTGGAAGAGAAAAGTCAACAATCATAATACTGTAGTTCTCTTCCAGACAAACCTAAGATCAACATGTGAAAACTTGAAAATCCTTTAGTATTTTCGTTCATAGCAGCCTGTTTTAGCCACTTCGCAGAATAAACTACGTGAGCACTTGCTTTGTCTTAGAGTTGCTCGCCTGCTTCCCCACGTTGGTCCATTTAACCAACTCCCTTCCCTCTTGATTAATTTACGGTAAGAAATTATAGAAGCAGAAAACCGACGAGGAATGAGGGGCTTTGATACTGTGCATCAACTCCCCAAAAGAAAACAAGTAAAACTGTGAGTGCAAGTGAAAGTAATTTTGGAAATTGAAATGTATGCTATTGTGAATGCGTTGTGAATTGAGTACATGCAACAAAACAGCGAGTATAAAAGCGAGAACACATTAATATTGGAGTGAGCAGAGAGTCCTATACTATACTGTATAACTGACTTGATTATATACTAAACATATCTATAATTAACACGATACATAGACGATAAGATAATAATATAAGATACATTAAATAAATGAGATGCGTGGATACGATCAATCTACAGTGTACATATAGGCGTAATCAACAGCGTACGTAGACAAATGTAACTTATAGTATACATATATTGATGTTTCTGTTTACAGTAAGATAGCCGAGGTTAAATAGTTTTTGCTCTATTCGAATGATATATTATTACCATTTACCTTTAATGTACACTTCTAGCCAGTATAGCCAGTGAAAGATACTATTACAATTGGTACTTAAGCTACTGACAAAAATATAATTTTAGAATAATGATAAATCTATTAATTAGTAAATAGAAGCATACCTAGTCGAGAAGCAAATGTAAATCAAACAGAGTTTTTCTCGATAAGGGACACTAGATAGAGTAACACTAACAGTGTACTTGTACGAAGTTCAAAAGGGATTCCCAAGCGTGAAAATTTCGGAAATTGTATTACCAACTGGAAACATTTTAAGCGTGGGCGTGAGCGTTGGTAAAAGTTGAACATATTACAGGGTGTGATTGGCAGGGTTCCATTGAATTATGTTGGCTCTAAGTTGGGAAATGTGTTAAAGTTTTTCACGGCTTTGTAGACCCATCCGGACAAGACGGAATATTGACTTTGAAGGTGCTATTTCTCTACAGAAGCTTCTTTTACTTCCTCAAAAAATGTTGACAAGAAAAGTGCTTGCTTTTTGGTGTAAATATTATAAAGGAAACGTAGATAAATATTCTAGTAATCATATAAGACATGTAAGATGTACATGCACAACAGCGTGCAGTTATACTGACATATTCATGTGTGCATATCAAATGCTTCCTCCTTAGAAACTCTAAATTCACATATCAGAAAAGAAAGAGAAAATCACGTTAAGAGACATATCGCTAGAAATGACATATCATATATAGCTGGATACACGATACAAAAATATGTTCCGATCCGATCCATATCATTATACATAAGCAAAGGTTTGTTTGTTCTCAGTATTATGATGCAAAAAAGGACAAAATATAAACAAAACATATCAAAGAAGAAGAAATTATGTACGTTTTTTCCGTTGCAGTAATTTTTCCTATTGACAAGATTTCTCATGTGAAAAGTCATACATATTATTTGCAAATGCTGACAACGCACACACGTCCATGTGTAATAAACCCCTTCAGAGATGTACCGTTCTTTATATAAAATTCAACATTCGTCTTCGTCATCTATTAAGAAAATTTGAAAGGGAGGATTAAAGGAAGTTGACGTGTTAATGTAATAAAGCTAATATATATTCAGATATTTCCTGGAAAACATAATAACTTTGCACCATGTGCGTAAGTTCAGTTTCAGTAGGTATATACCTATATGCATTACGTATAAACTCAAAAACTGGAATAGAAGCAAACATACATGATCAAACAAACAGTTGTTTAAACAACTCTCGAAATTTGAACAAATACGTGAAACGCTCCATCTCAATAATCAGAGTAAGCTGAATTGGGGACGGAAAAATCAGTTCTTATTGCTGGGCGTAGGCTAAATACGGCTAGGCTACGGTCACACAGATACACTTCGTGTACCCAATTCAAAACTTCCTTCTATAAAAACATGCTTTCGTATACCTGTAGTTCATGTAGAATGAAATAATCATAATATAATATTATCAGCACAAGAGCAAAATCGCCTTGATTTGTTCAGGAAGTGAGTCATCCTTTCCCCTTCAGTTTTTATGTGCCATAACGAATTCATACAAATCTAGGAGGAATCGTAAACCGGGTACATGCGCTATCTACCATTCAGGGAATATTGCTTATGGAGAGGTATAAAATTGGATTTGAAAGTCTTGAGTTTTGTTGAGGAACAGACAGGGAAATCTGACAGATGAGGACTTACAGCTTTGGAGTAAGAAAATTGTATCAGAGCGACATCCCTTCGATATGCAGTTGGCATTTGAATGAGCTTTTTGGAGCAGGAAAAGGAAACTGTCAAGAAGGGAACGGATGAAAACTGTGGTTTTTTATACACATGTATTGCTTACATGGATGCGCAAGTACAACATAACATATATATGAGTTTCTCTAATTTAAGCATTCCCATCTTCCGGAAGATGAACCTGTAGGTAGGCAATTTCATGCATTTATGCTGACGAACAAGTAAAGTGAATTAATAAAATTGCACTACTTTCCCTTAAAGCTGAGCAAAAGCTACAAGCAAACTATACCTACCTACCGAGAACTTTTGCTTTTCATTCTTAAGACGAGGATTGAGAAAAAGTGAATGTGAAAAGGGAACGAGAAAAGTGAAACGGAGGGTGTGAGTAGAAAAAGAGACGGAAAAACAAAAGCGGAGATTTTCTCGCTTAATTTTCTCCAGACAAAAAGTAACACTACAGAGTGTACCTTTACACAATAGTAAATCTTTTATATTTATGCTGTGCTGTGTTAACTATACATAATAAGAAAGAATGTACACTATTCCATGTAGTCTTAGCTGTGTAGTATAAAACGTAGAGGAGCTGTAGCGAAACTTTGCTTTGTTTTATTGTATCTGTATAGTACCGTGTAAAATGCTATCTTCATCTCGAAACAAGTTGTGTAAGAAAGTGTATTTTTGAGTTAACTGATAGTAGTATAACCAGGGAAAGTAGAAATATCAACTTCTTTTGCAATTAACTGATAGTAGTATAACCAGGGAAAGTAGAAATATCAACTTCCTTTGCATTTTGTTGATGGCAGCGAAGAGCAAATAAATCGATTTATATATACATATCATACGTAACGTACTTTCCTAGAATTATATTTGACATTCAACACCTTTCCTTCCCATTGCGTCTCCTTTTTCCTTAACAAGACACTCTCCTTGGGTATGGAAATTTTTCAAAGAGAAAATAGGATGGGATACATCCTGTGCCCTAAAGTGGGAGGGAACAGGGTCATTTTAGCTTTTCAAAATTCACAATGGAACACACATCGCACACCTTTTTACTTCTCTAAGCTTGACAAAAACCTTCCGTTGGACTTGACGTCTGTATAAATTTCATGTAATGATAGCGTCAGTCAAGTCGTTATCATGCATGGGAGCATCCCAATGAAGTTATTACTTGACTTTTCTATTTGTGTTTCTCCTATAGATTAGCATGTCACCAGTGAGAGTTTTCGGGTTGTGGGAAAAATCAGCTTGATATTAAGCCGTACGACTGAGCCATACATTACCGCTACCATTACCAGCGTAACATTTACGACTTGGGTAGGGTAGGAATAAGGACGCCTAAAGGATATTTTTGCAGTTGAAGTCCTAGAATGCATACGCCACACACGTGGTTTTCATAGGCAGACATAGCGGTGACGCAAACGAGTCAAAAGTGTCGCAATAAGCTCGGGCAATACTTCGACACTCCTCTTTCTTCTTATCTCGACAAAACCTCTTTCCGTCGGTGCTACAAGTTTTTGAAGGATAATTTAATGGTCCGCAGTTGAAACTCTATCCATAACGGAGAATGATGGCTTCCACTAGAAGAGATGTGATGACAGTGAGTTACGCGCATTGCTATTGAGGAATATATAGCGTGAAAATACCTGACGTGTAAGTATGTACCCTTTTGGAAAAGCCAACGAGGAGAAAAGTTGTGGTTATACTTTGGTTTGTGATTTCTTGTGATCATGCAACTACCTTGTACTTTGAAGCGAGGTAGTATGGCTGGCTTGCATGCTCTAAAATTCCATTGTTTTCTCATTGTGGCCTTGAGTCATATCGCATATAAGTGCATGTTAATAAATCAAGGTGACAATCTGGAAACCACAGTGTACCAATAGTATGACCACCGGCATAACGAAGGAAGTAGGGGACTGGGGAGTTTGTCCTGTGACATTTACGACTCGATAAATAGGACGTGTAGTTCTTTTTCATCTGAATGGATTTAGGTGTTGTACCATGTTTTAATTGTGCCTCCGCCTGTAGGACTGTTTTAAATATTTTGAATGCTACGGATATAATAGCGTCGAGAGAAAGCTGGCAGCGAAGAAATAATGAAGATCTGCTACCACCAGAATTGCACCTGAGCGAGTATTATTACTGTTACACACGTCTGTTTCCATTTACAAAGGTTACCGGTATTGTGGTTGCGGTGGCTTTGTCCGTTGGGAGAAATGAAAGAGCGACATGTGTGTATAAAAAGTGAGAGCTAATCGATTCGTTTCGGTGGAGCGGACAGGAAATCGATTCAGGAATCTGGAACATATACATTTTGGATACGGTTGAGGTGTGACTACAGACTTTTTTCTTACGCAATTCTGGTACTTAATCAGGTTTTGTGCATGTTGTTAAATTAACACGAAAGGCTGTTTCTTTCACTAGGAAAACATTTGTGAGAACGCAAAACATGCGGAATATGAGCCAGCAAACTAATATTTGAGAAGGAAAATGTATGAAATGCACTACCATATAAACTTGTTTGCCTTCTCAGCTAAAACATTACTCATGTATACTGGCTCTCACACTTCATATGCAACACTCTCACCCCACCCAAACGTGTTATTAACTTTTCCGACATCTCCCCTTTTCCTGTTCTCACCAACTTGACAACAAAGTAGACTTCTAACGTGAAAGTGGTTGTTTACCCTGTGGATGTGTTGGGTTCAAGTAACATTAAGCTAGGATCATGTACCCAGGGAACAACTCATATTAGACGCAACGAAGCTTTCCATTATCGGTGTATTGTGCAACAGGGAAAGTGGGAAAGGGAGGATGGTGAAAGTTGGGCATATCTATTCATAACTCAGACTTGTTTTCAAATAAGTCATTAAGTCTTGACTTTGTAGGTATTCTTTCTTGTGCAAAGCAGCACTACAGTATGTATTCTTTTTATTAACTCATGTCCGTTGCGAAGGTTTGTATACTTTATATTTGCTTGTTGTGCAATCAATCGTTCACATGACTTACGCGAATACAGCCTGTGTGCTCATACATATTTACTGGATTCAAGCTGTGCTGCCTATAATAAGTAGAAATAATTGAAGTAACATACGATTATCCATGCCGGTCGAGGTCAAGAAATACACGACGAACATGAATAGTGACGAAGTTCGCAGCAGCTAGAAAATTAACATGCATAATGGAAATTTCTCTGTATGCCATTGCATCGCATGAAGCGTACAGAGTTGCTTGAAGTTGTATTGAGTACTCAAAAAGAGACAAGAGGTTACCTGGTACAAAGCGCACACAGTCCCACCGACTAAAGCACCTCGAAGTAGATTTTACCTCGTTTCGGGATTGTTTAAGAGTTTATACGAAGAAATAAAGGCTCCGTTCAAAGTCACGTAGTGTAGTTTGTATTTTCTTGTTCCTCCTTGTTCTTCCTGCCATTTCATGAATTGTTACAAATAACAATGGAAAATGGCACAATGCATTCAACATGAACACGAGGATTTGCAGCACGGATTTCCTAAAAACTGTTGCTCCCAAAAATATGTCTGTAGGTTCCTTATACTTGTTCAACATAACCTAAATGTATTAATGCACAAGCGAAACTTATTTGTACACAGTCCAGATTACAGACAATCCTCAAGGTACGACTAAACAAAAACGGCGAGCTCGTTACCAATGTGAGTTAAGAACCTTATGCTTCCCCTGCGATTTCTAGATGACCTTCAATTTCCCTTACAATCTCGCACGTTACATATAGTTCATTCATTCAGGTCACGATAATAATACAAGAGAATCGCCTATGTTATTACATTACAATATCATGTTTCCAAAACTCTTCTACAATAACACTTTTTCGTGTACACAAAGCAAATGCAAACATAAATGTGAAGCATTTAGCTTTTGTTTGATACATATTGTACCATAATTTGGATGAAATTGCCCCAGAGATTTCCTTCTAATTCATTTTCTACAACTTTCCCTGTTCCTTAATCATTTTACTCGTAATCATAAAATACATTTTGCGTGCCTTCAGTTTTAACATGACTTGTATGATTTCCTTAAAAGTTCTGCGTTTTTGAAGTTCATTCGCTTCTGTATCCTTATGTATGTAATTATATTTTTACATGATAACTATTATATTTTTTTTCTGATTTCTATACTATTCCAATTTGGTAAACTGGATTACAGCGTTGTAGATCTTGTAGTAAAAAAGCCAATCAAATATTTAATAGAATATAAGTACCATATCCGGTCGTATTTACTTCGTGTGTCACATGCATGTAGTGCTTTACGAAAATCAGTGTTTGCTTAAGTCTCGCCATTACACCACCGAAACGTTAGATTTTGCATTGATTCGTAATAAAAAAGCAAGGTGGGAAACTAAGCATTATATCGTTTTATGGCTTTAGCTCAAATTGAATTGAGTCTCCTCAGGTATGCCTTGTTCTCTTTAATTCCACCCCCGTTTCTATTCGTTTGTATTGCATAATCGATTACGCTATACATTGAAAACTAGTCCGTTACAAAAGTTTACGTACCTATGTCGTGTAACTTTACAGGATTCGGGCTTGTATAGCATTTGGGTAAATTGGTTTCTCCAACTTGAAACTGAGGGTGAGGAACACCGCTTTGAAAATGAATTCGCGAGCATATCGTCCAGAAAATAATACATCAATTTTTCCTTGTTAAAACTATAGATAGGAATCAAATTAACTTCACACGAACTATTCCGCTTGACAATGGCCTCAACGGGTTATGGTATTCGGTACAGCTGGATACATGAGAATTGGGACGTGTTCACGAACACATTAGAATTGCATCAGTGCACTGTATTCGTTGAACACTACCTACAGGCAGGTTGAATTACTTCATATACGTGACTATTATATCGCTAATTCAATGTGCAATATCATTTTATCAAACGCACCGTGTGTGGAATAAGGAAATTAGGAAAGCTAAGGTTAACCAGAGTACCAGGAAATTAGGTTATGTTCTCTTTGTTCTACATTCTTAAGGTTTATGTACTTTTGCCAGTTTTTACGGTTACAGTAGACTACAGTAATTCTCTGTAACAAGGTTTACGATTTTGAGAGTTCATGTTTAAGCTTAGCGAGTCAAAAGGGTGATTTTCCGGACTTTCCGCACAAACAGGATGTCATGTAAAGCTGAAGGGATGGGATAACAAGGCTTTGAAAACGTTATTGCTTGGGGTTTCGTGATTTCCACGAAAAATAGGTATGCTTTCGCTGTTCAACTATTCTAAAACCAGACTCATTCTCCAGTCCAGTCTATAGCGCTCCGTATATTCCGTATACGATGATTTCCACGAAAAATAGGTATGCTTTCGCTGTTCAACTATTCTAAAACCAGACTCATTCTCCAGTCCAGTCTATAGCGCGCCGTATATTCCGTATACGCTTGTTTGTCTAATATAGACAAACGAGTTTGAATTAATTATTGGTCAGATTCTAATCTGTTACATCAACCGTTGCATAACCTCATAAATCACGTCAGTGGACTGTTTGCACTAGCAGAGAGAAAAATCGCAAAATTAGTATTTTACCTAATTAATTTAACGTTTGGGTTCATGTTTTGGTGTACGTGGCTCGGTTGGGCGATTTGAACAGATTTTAAGAAATGCGTAGTGACTAGAGTTGACCTCGCCGTTCGATCCATCATGAATTTAAATTAGACTGGAGAAGTGGAATTGCCGGTGGCAAGTCGTAAATTCTCTTGTTCTTTCATTTTTGGATGTGGACCGTGCATTTGTCAGTTATACACTGGATGGGGCCTTCCTGGTTGGAAAAGGCATTTTTGGGGTAACTTGAAATCAAGCAACGCTAAGTATATACAATTTCCCAAAGTTGAGCGAGTATGTTAGGGAAAGTTCCCGGTTCCATGAACGTAGTCAATAATGCAAAGCATTTCCAAGTATATCATACTGCTAAGTAAATTAAAAGCACGATCTAATAAGGTATATGAAATTATACACATCTTACAGGGGATGTTTCCTTGGTCTGGTAAAAGTGCTTCGGTACTGACTTCCAAACTTTCTTTCATAGTCGCATTGGTAGTATTTTTGAAACTAAAAGGGGTTACATAGGTAGGTGTATAGTTGGTGTAGACTTATATGATGGATTAAAGGTTAGAAAATTACATAAAATTATATGGGATGAGCAGTGTATTCATAAGAGTAAAAGTGTAAATATTTTAGTAGACAATGGCGGGAGGTGACATTAGAGTTGAATATAGGTTTAAATTAGCGTAAACACACGGGTTTCATCCATTTCAATTGTTCTAGAATGTTTGTGCAGTCCAAAAGTAAATAGCACAGGATTTATCTGTAATTTACCTCTCATATCTATAATATATACATTAGTCGAGAGGTCACTGAAAAAAATGAATTATGGTAGTTTAAAACCGCATTTTCCTCGATTGTAAGAACGTTAAAAATTGCTAGTGAAAACCATAGTAAGCATTTATAGTATAACGATAGCTGTAAGCTATACACTCCCATATTTCTAACAGTTATCTCCAGGTTAAGGTAAGAAATTGATAGATATAGCGTAGCTAGAAACCAGAAGTATCCTTATTCTCTCTAAGGATGACGAAGTTAAAAAAAATGTTTTGTTGAGTTGGATCATACACATCTCTTATGAGTCGATGTTCTTTTTGTGGCAAAAGAAAGTGCTGACTTGGTAGAAATACTTTTATCTCAAGAATATCAACGTTTTATGTTCAATAGCATTCCGAGAAAACAAATCTAACACAGCAGTAAAAACATATTTGACAGACAGACACTTCAAAGCGGCATATAAGTCAACATGACAGAACGCGAAATATTTCTTGCTTGCGTGTAACAGTAATGCATTATGTATTGTATTGTGGGAGTAAATATACTAGGAGATACAAGAATTACAGGTAGAACTAATGTTTGTGTATTTGTAACTTGATAAAGGTACGTGAATCTACTTGAGACAATTTGAAATGTTATTGTTATTAGACAAACGACACATGACATAATATATATCATCCTGCACGGAAACAGACAAGAGTTTGCCAACATTACAATAATTTATGACGGTATTCTACGCAGACAGAATGGACAAACTCTTATATGTACCTTAGAAAATGCAACTCAAAATCTAAAACAAAGGTATGACAAGCGTTTTGTTACACTTCCTTCAATGACAAACACTCCCGGAAGTTGGAAAAGGTTTGCAACTTCTGTTAATCTTTGTTTATTACGTATTATAAAGTAAAGGACGATATGACATAATTAAATTGGCATGAGCCGGCTAGTGAACTGCAAATAGCCGGAACGGAAGGGAGACCAGGAGGACTGCAGAGAAAGCACGAAAAAGCTTTCACTCTAACAACAGATAAATGAAAATTGGAAGGACAGAATTTGATGGTTGTCTTCTCAGTTAATGACACATGCGTTTTTCTAATGGATAAACGTGAGTTTTAAGCAATGTGCAGGTGAGCATAGTATGCAAGCGTGAGCACCTGAAGGGAAAGTGTTAGCGTGGCTGTCATTACCAAGTCATACGCATAAAGGGAAAATTGAAAATTCACGAATTATCAATTAACTGTCTTCAGAATTCAGAACCACATGCGGGGGGTACACGGTATGAACGTTTGTTAATACTGCCAATTAATGGCAATCTTTTAGAAAGCCTACTTTATTCCTAGAATTCCAGCTGCAGACAACGACCGCCTTTCACAAAATGCCCTTTTTCAGAATAACATCGCCAAACATCTAAACTAAATTGATCGGCTGTGGATCAGTCAGAATAAAGTAGGCTTTCCAATACGTCATTTGCCGTATAGGTAGAAGGAGTGAGGGTTATAATTAAAATGTTAATCTACTAAATATAAACGCTAACAAGAACGTGTGACGGAGGTAAGTCTAATCGATATAGATTTAAGATGACGAATGGAAACATGTGTCTTGTACTGAAAACGAGACCAGTTTGTATGTCCAAATGGAAACATGACGTCAAAAAATCATCGCAGGGTGGCTGGGAGTATAGCTTTAGCTGAATGCTTACTTGATGTTTTCTCTATGAAACATGTGCTATGATTTATTACGAAATCCGTTTCGTGCCTGAAATACATTGATTTACTCCATTTTATCAAATGTTAACATTATCAGAATCAATTCTGAATTGATGACACGACTCTTTGGACTCGACGAGACGGTAGACTATAAAATAATTTCGGTAAGAGAACCGTATATCTACAACACTGAATAATTGAAGGAAAAAATTGCTAGATGAAAATGAAATTACTGACAGAATTACAAATTTTACGAGAGACGAGTATTTGTGATATTTACTGAAGATGACGTCATTACCTGATCATATAATGATGAACTTTAAAAATGATACCAAGCATTTCGTTTACTCACCGTCTGAGTTTGAGTAATGTGAAGGGACCTTCACAAGTATTAGTAAAACGTTACTAGATTGGTTTTCTATATAACTGCAAAAGTTACTGGTTTTATTATTAAATTAATAAATGCTCTAAAATAACTGTCGATTTACTTTGCTACCCACAATCAACCCACCTGGACAATTAAGCGTTGTTAACAACTTTATGATTATGATAATTTATAAATTATAACTTCGTGACGAAAATGTAGTTTTGTAAATTACAATGTTTGAGTGTGTGACATTATATAGCCAAGGGTAAATGAATAGAAACTTGTTACGTGCTTATACTGATAAAATATACCCATGCACATATATAGATTATTTTGTGTGTTATCATTACCTTGTAGCTGTAAAGTATTAATATATAAATATGAATTTTTAAGCATGTCCTTATCCTTGTCATTGTAGGTATTTCAGAACAGAAGAAAATATATATTTAAGTAAAAACATTTGAATAATAATAAAATGATTGTATTGTTGTATCGTATGTGCATTGCATTTGTTCGTGAATTGTATATACTATGTTTACGGAAAGTTTAATAAAAGTGGACTAATTGGATCCTTTTATGTGCTTCGCAAAATTCGTAAACTGCATTATTTTGGTGTTTCATAATTTCACTTCCTTATTCTTGAGCATTGTGAATTGTGTGCATTTTCCAGATTGTGCAGAGTGTCATTTTATCGCACGGAAGTATAATAATCATTTATTCATATGGTACATGGTCAACCATCCTCACATAATTAAATCGATACAAAACCCAATTTAGTTTTCAGCTTAAATGAACTTAAAGTAGATACGTGTTGCGGTAATATGGGTATTGTGGTGACGCAAAACTTCGTTTGCAGTCGCAGTCGCAGTCCTCCATGTCTACGTATTCATTTTTAGGTCTATAATTATAATTTTAGCATGCACCTCGTTGAAACTCAATTTCCTATTCACAAAGTTCCACTTCAATTTAATTTTAAGTTCCTTTGCACTTTCTCATATACACTTTCCACGTCTTTGGCAAATTCAAGGCTGTTGTGCGAGCAGAATGTGAGGTTGGATAGACGTAACAACAACTGCGAAATACGTACACTCAAATCTATAGTTGTGCTTTTGATGTACTATAAAATAATAAATGTTGTCGCCCATGTTTAAGAACTTCACGACTGTCTGCCTTTTTAATAAAAATGTTTCAGCATTCTTTAAAGTTTAGGATTGCCGAACAGTTACTCAAGTTGGAGGAATTACAATTACGTTCATATGAAAAGTCTTTTTTGAAGAATTCTCTGTGAGGTTCTTTCCATTAGGATATCGGGAAAATATTATAAGCCCTCCATGTACCTCCTATATTGACCGATCTAAACACATGTATTTTTGTTGTATTAGCTAAAAGGGGTGTTTGTAAATGCAAATGGCAAGAACTGACAATGAGTACTACTCTGCTACCTCCTCCGCTCATCTCCCTCCCTACCCTGTACTTTGCCAAAGTATAGTGAATGAAAGCTTTCATGGGTAACCAAAAATGGCGTTCCTTCTTGTGTGACAAATTGTTAAAAACGGTTGTAATGAAAGGGGAACTGCACAACTTTTTCATTGAAAACAGGCACATCGAGTTTTAAAAGTAGTAAAAAGAGTGAAAGCAAGGTTGATCTATGATAAAATATTTGGTAAGTGGTTGTCAATAATGGATGAAAACGTGAGCTTTTTTCTCCGAATTATGTATTTTTTTAAAAAGGTATACCAAATGGAGGAGTTCTGTGAGGCAAAGTGTAATTAAAAAGTTATACTACCTATTGGCGCATTAAGGAAAATAGCAGTTCCTGTAGGTTTAGGCCTCGTCTCGTCCTTAACATCTATTTCAACCCACAGTAGCCATTAAAGTAAGAATTTGAACTTCGGGTTGGGTTTTAGCTCCTTATTGAAAGAATCGAACACGATTTTCGGGTGTTGTTGATGTTTCATTTAACTTTGGTTAGGTTATTTTGCTCAATTTTTATATATTTATTTTAACCCATCACGATCAGTTTTACCAACTATATATATGATAAAATATTTGGTAAGTGGTTGTCAATAATGGATGAAAACGTGAGCTTTTTTCTCCGAATTATGTATTTTTTTAAAAAGGTATACCAAATGGAGGAGTTCTGTGAGGCAAAGTGTTGTTGATGTTTCATTTAACTTTGGCTAGGTTATTTTGCTCAATTTTTATATATTTATTTTAACCCATCACGATCAGTTTTACCAATTATATAATGTTACGTGAAGTAATTTGAGTTCAGATCAAAACTGGAAATCTTGATATTAAACCTATATGTATAATTTTAAAATTACTCATTTGTACTATAGTAAGTATAATTATAATATACTATAGTGTTTTTGGATATCAAGCCGGAACGGTTCATGTGTTGATTTAGTCAACTAGAACTTATACCCTACTTACTGCAATTTTGCCAAATAGGTGACACTTGTGTGGGTGGATGGAGTATGCACTATAGACTTTTAGAGTTGGCAGACGCTCTATTCATGTTTAGGTATTCTATATAGGAGGGGTTGTGTTCATCTATTTAATTGAGTGGGTGTCTCGTTCTCGTTAATGAAGCTACTTGTGGACATACTTTTTTACCAATGGATGTATACAATCTTATTGATAAAGTTTTCACAAAATATAGACTATTCTTGTCTTGTGTCGGTAGTTGCTCACTTTCCAATCAAAAATGACTATTTGCAACAGCATTTCGAATACAAATTCTGTATGGCGTAGGTGGTTTGCACGAAAGCACTGGAGAATGAAGGAGTAGAGCGGAGGTGGATTACTGCAATAGTATATTACAAAATATTACATAGCTATCAGCTATCAGTATGATTTTCTATGCAATGCTAAAGGGTAAAACTCGTGACCTCAATGTCAACTTTTTCTGTAACTTTTAGAGACAATTTCACTTGGAATCATCTGAAAGGGTACTTTACAATTCAAACGAACCTCGAAATTTCAACACTTAAAATTTGTATATACTACTGGAGCACGGGGTGCATGAAATTCCTTTTCAACTTTCGTATGTAAACAGGAAGAGCAGTTCTGCCCGGTATGATCAATGCTGATTGCTGATACACCTTGATCTAAAAACGCAAGCGTGTTGCACGATTTGTAGTCTTTTTTGTTATATTCTTTTGTACTTCGAACCGGTCGTTTTTCAAAATGCCAAAGACACAATGGTCTGACCCATATATCTGCAACATTACGTTGATGCATTCAGTGCTCTAGATAACTTGACAAGGCCAGTCTAATCTCAGACTTTTTGTAAGTTTACTACGCTCGATATTGAACTACATTCTGAAAATTAGATTGCGCTATCAGCATATGCTGTTATGCAGCGTGGGAAATCCCAACCCTGTCATAGTACCTTACCATATTTCACTTTCTAGTTCAAAACGAACTTCAAACTCCCTTTTCGCTATGAATTCTAGGTTATGCCTTTTTATCTAGTCGCAAAATTCGGAGAGTGCTTTTTAAATTTATATGTCCTATATATTATATAACAAGTGCACGGACGACCAAAACTGAAACATATTTGCTATAGCAGTTGCGGTACATGCACTGCATATGACCAGAATTGTGACCCAGCAGCGCACAAAAAGCCATATTATGTTAAAGGAATGTTGACAATTCTAAATTACTATTAAAGTAATATATCCACTTTTTCCACATTTTGAAATTCTATATAAGTATAAATAGATTTTGGAGACTGTGTCCATGTTCTAGAAACAGCTTTACCTGTTAGAAACATCAACTAGTCCCTCGAGTCTGTAGAAGAGAAAAATATCCTCTCTCTCCTACCATAAAGGTGGATCTCCCCATTTTTCGAAAATTGGAAAAGATCTCGATAAGATGTAAACCAAAAAGTAAGCCATCATGAACTTCTGAGAGTGAAACCTAGCCCTACCGGGCGAGCGTAAATCGAATGTGATTCATGTAAACAAGTAAACATGTATTTTTGTTTGCTTTACCTTGTGTATGACTGCGAAGATGTATTTTCTGCGAGGTGGGCACTTTCCCTCAATATATTCATGTTGCCAACTTTGCGCAAAATATTTCTATATCATACTCCAGCAATATTTCAGTGTTTTCCTTCTGTAAGCCACATATAAATAGAAATTCGATATGTGCAAATGGACATGTCTCTACCTATATTGTTTCGGATCACGTATTTATTACACTTCATGTCAGCGTCATCATCCTGTCTAACGCCATATTATCTCATCCAGATCAATTCTCTTTTTCTGGAGTTTGAGCCTGAATGAAGGACCACCTGCTTCGTCTTCGTCGTAAAGGCATTTCTCAAACTACATTATAATGCTATAAGGATGAAGTAAAGAGTTTCTCAATTTCCTGTGCCACCACGGAGTCCAGATCTGGTACTGCGAAAGTACCAGATCGTCGGACTACTTGACTTAATATGTGTCAAGTCAACCCACACGCGAGACTACAAGCAGGCAAGCTAAGTAACACCAGTACAGCAGCTACCTCCTATATAACTAGGAAAAATGAAGGGGAAGGAAGAAAGCAACGGAGACTGTGTCTATTTTCCCTATGACAGTTATGATGATGAATTGAACATGTTACTTCAAAGCTTTCAGGAGAAACGAGGGAAATGTGGAGTGGGTGAATGCAACAACATGCTAATAATATAGGTAGGTTTTTTCACATCCCTATTTTAATATACATATGCAAGAAACCAACGTGAACATATTATTCTATCCACAGTTACATGTTATTTGAGGGAAAGCAACTTGATGATTGTGGAGGAATTTACTCCACACGCTTACTCTATTTCACGAATCAGAATGCAATTCGCCTGAGAAAGTATGTATTGATTAAATGCAATTGCTAGAGTTGTTTACACTGCTGAGAAAAACTACATACCAATTTTTACAACCCAACGGCACGACTGATGCATACTAATTGAACGAACAATATTGGTTTTTCCAACTCCCATGCATGCTATAGCATTACAAAATGCGCATGCAAACTTGTTAGAGCTGGATTGCTTCTTTATTCTTTCACAACTACGTGAAATTGTGTACACATGAACAACAATCAACTCAACTTCTCATAAGCAAACTTTTCAAATAACACTTACACGTTGTTAAATACTTAAATATACTTGCAATCTTAATGGTATGATCATGATATGGTTGTGATCATGATATCTCCAATTCTCAAAACCGTTTCAAATGAAAAACGGACTACTGTGAAAAACATACGGTTTTGAATAGCAAACGATAGGGATTCACTATCCCACGCACGAGCATGTTAAAAAGATTGAATCCTTATGGTTTAGTTGACGCATTTGATGAGCACTTCCTCTCACTTTTCTCACTCATTGTACGTCAATGTTAATGGTACTTGGCTTCCAAAGGTAAATTGGAAGTATGCTGGGGAAATGCTTCAATCAAGCACTTATACAGGATATAAGGTCATCATAGTAGTTTTGGTAGTTTCCTTATGTCCTTCCTTTTTTATTCTTGCATCTTGGAGTCGTCTTGAACCTTGTTGGATTGCTCGAATTTTTTGAGTGGGTGAAGTGCACATATATATATATATGCACTGTTGGCTGTTGAGCAGAAATTTACTTAGGCAGATTGAAACCATCGCCCATGAAGCTGAAACCTGAAACCACACTTTTATTACTTTTTTGTTTCGCCCATTGCATGCGAGATTCTGTTCGTTGATGAAGAAAGGAGAGCTCCACAAAATTTTTTCGCATTAACATGTCATTTATTATTACTAATGTCACTAGATGCTTCATTCCCTTACCTTGAACTAACTACAAAACCAGTCATTTCAACCTGGAGGCACAGCTGCTACTAGTCTTAGTGCACGGTGTAATAACAGTGACTTCCTGCACCACATTAAGTAGAAATGAGCCCGTTCGAATTAACATCACACTGAGGAGGCGGTGGAGGAGGCATAGACAGTGCCATATACTCTTGATGGTAATGGTACCATGAGAGAATGAAAGTTGTAAAAGGACAGATTTTTTTTTGGTGGTTCGTTCTTGGAATGTATAGGTACTCCTTACAGTTCTACTTCACTAGGTTTTCACTGCCTACGATCCAAGTTACGTCTCTGAGGAAATCCATATGGAACCGAGAAAAGAAGTAGGAGACTGGAATTTACAGGATCAAAAGGACAAGTAGGAGTTGTTTGAGGTTCCTTGGGTTGAAAATACCATACTATACTTAGCCTGGTTTTATTTGACGATGTGTGGTGTGTTGTGTTTGGTGTCTAGGCTAGATTTTTTTCTAAAAAAAACCAATGTCTATGTAATATTTAGAATTAGAAATGCTGCGGCATTAGTCCATTTTCATTGCAATAGTACAGAAATGAACAAAATCGTGTTTTCCTTCTTATTGTTGCCGTTAGCCAGCTTAGTTGTTATTACGGGGCAAGTAAGAACAGTGAATGAAGATTTAAAATTGTTTCAAAGTTGTTCCTAATAGAAAAACAAAAATCCAAATTACGGGACTTTAGGCATATCACTGCGGGGTGTAAAATAATGAAGAGATATTCGGACAGTGAAAATTGACCTGAATGTGTGTATGCGAGTATGTATGTCGGCTTCAACGCATGTTAAGACAAAGGCTAAGGTTAGCGATGTACAACAATGGAGAAAGCAGTACGGCAAAATAGTAAAAAATTCATAAATGCGACTTCGCTATATACACTGTAAGACGTTTTATGACCACTTTTGCACAAACAAAGCCATCAGGATAAGACCAAGACGGCTTATGGGGATAAAACAATAAATTCTGTCACGTAAAAAGCTTTTGGGAAATATGCGAAATATTAAATATTAAAACCTTCTGTGTCCTCTACAAAATTCTTGGAAGACGGGGATGACACGGGGAAATGTGAGACCAAGGCAGTGGAAAATTAAAATACCTAGAATAAACTATAAGATGCTCGCCAGTGCAGTACTGTATTAACTAGAATACATTTGAAATTTAGCCTATTTCCAGAGAAATCACGAGCAGCTACGTATTATGTATTCTGATAAATAAAATACAGCGGTGGAGTAAAAATGCCAAATATCTCCGACTACTTTAGTTATCTTCTGTTCACAATGTGCTAGAAATATTCCTCTTCTGGAGGGAAATAACCGGAAATCTGCAAGACATATTTTTGTAATACTGCCATTTTTGCACGTTTGGCTTTGCAAAAGCCAAGTTGCCACAGACAGTTATCCTGATGGTTACTCCTCCCACGCTCCCACGTCGCCCTTTTAACCAAAAACTGTTTATAAAAAATTAAAATCTAAAACTATTTGTGTCCAGAGTATAGTCTTCTTAACAGCCACATTGGCACATTCTTCAACGTCAGCATTAAGTTTGGTCATAAAATGGAACCGTGGGAGCAGACACCGGAATCACAAAGATGGGACCCGCAATGAGCAGCATTGCGTAACGCCCCCGTTCTTCTTCCGTCACCCGTACGGTTTATAGCACTTCCAAAGATCAGCCGAGGCTNATTATGTTTAAGGACATGCAATAAAAACTCTGAGTGAATTCATGGTTTACGTGTCAAAGTTCAACGGTATGCACTTCGGCCAGCCGCTCCGTTAGGTGTGGAGATATGAATCATCAGAGGATACGAAGTGGGACTGAAGAATGTGGGAAAAGTTGGCAAACGTGACTCGGTTTACAAAGCAATGAATGACTAACAAAGAGATTGTGTAAATCAAGAATGTGAAGTTCGTGGAAGTACATTCTTTCCTACTGCTTACACATAACGTTTGGGATAAGCTAAATCGTTCAATGAATACTAGGACATACTTAGGTTATGAAAATTTCAAATCACAACGATTCATTTCATGGTTCATTTCATGTTATAATTTCTATATATGTACTAACTTTTTCTTTAAAGGCTATCATAGCATTGCAGCAAACGTGACTCGGTTTACAAAGCAATGAATGACTAACAAAGCGATTGTGTAAATCAAGAATGTGAAGTTCTTGGAAGTACACATTTTCCTACGGCTTACAATTAGACATAACGTTTGGGATATGATAAGTTAAATCGTTGCATGGATAATAGGATATAGGATATGAAATATTTCAAATCACAACGATTCATTTCATGGTTCATTTCATGTTATAATTTCTATATATGTACTAACTTTTTCTTTAAAGGCTATCATAGCATTGCTCTTGATTGACTAGTACTTTTTGTGCTATCTATATCTGCTGGATTCAACTAATATTTCACAATTTCCGTCTATTAGCTATATATAGGAATGCCTGCGGCGGAAAGTGGGAAATTTCACCGAGCACGCACATGGTTCATTGGATCACGTGAAACCTAACCAAGTGTGTTTTAAATAAATTGCTTTGGAAAAATGCCCACAAAGGGGCGGTTTCAAAGTAATCCCGGAAATGCTATGAGTAATGCTGTGGTTTAATTCCAGTCCTGTCTGTCGTAATATATATCGTTGCATTGGGGATTCACTGACAATGAAGCACGCTTTCAAAATGTAGGCATCATCAAAACCTAGCTCCGACATTTGCCATTTCGTACTCCCACATAGTCTTCTCAGCTATTATCATTTGCATCTACATGGTTTCTGGGTTTCTGGTGTGGCCATTTTTCTTATACGCCTATCCATGTATTAATCTGGTTGGCAAAGAAGATAAAAGCCTGCCGTGCTTATCCCTATTTCATGAGGCGAAGCAACAGCAACAGTGTTACACATACA
The DNA here is from genome assembly GCA_036850665.1 of Dicranocentrus wangi. Classification (NCBI taxonomy): domain Eukaryota; kingdom Metazoa; phylum Arthropoda; class Collembola; order Entomobryomorpha; family Entomobryidae; genus Dicranocentrus; species Dicranocentrus wangi. The sequence continues at coordinate 23,313 of JAANSN010001731.1, forward strand.
GCCCAAACCACACCAGAAGCAGCACCGCAAGCAGTCCCTTAACAAGGGAAAGTCATTTATCAAGAGTTTTTATCGAAAGGTGACGGTGACAGGTTTTTCTGTTTTAGTTCATCCTTGAAATTGGATGGCAGTCTCTTTTGTTGTAAAAGTACTTCGGGTAACATATGGCGAAAGTAGGGTAAATTTATGCTAAGTATATTTACTTACAGACGAAAACATTATCACCCGCTGCCTCTTATCTTGTCTAGTTTATCACTGCGGCTTGCAACGCTGACTAGTTACCAATGCAATATATCAAAAGTGTACCTGTACTGTACCCGCCTCCTCCCTATTTTTTTGACCACTATTGTGTTTTCCATTAAGCTCTTCCTCGTCTTTTATTCCGCAACAAAGTGTGCTTTTGCGAGGGGAGGAAAAAAGGAACAGAACTTTGTTCACGGTAATGTATGTAATGCAAATTCTGATCCGTAAAAATACTCGAAAACGACACGACATAGTATACGTCACGTTGTAGGAACAACCTCTTACTTTTCAGGAAGTGGAACAACCTACGCATTTTTGGAATGGGTTTATTCAAAACGACGTGTCAGAAAATTATGTACACACACAATGTACACATTCATCATTCCAATGCACTAGAGTAGGAAGAAAGGTTATTCTAAAGAAAAGGAGGAGGTGTAGGTATGTACCCTCACCTGCCTTTCTTGTCATACGCCGTTTGTGATGCAAATACTCAAAGCAACCCTTGGCTTTTTTGTGGGATTCATCTGTGGGTTTCAAACTTTCTCCGTTGATCTGAGCATTCAGCAAAATCAAAACCACCCAACAAGGATGGTTATACAAAGGATGCAAAACAGAGTTTGTAACTCACAAAGCGACACATGTCACTCATTTCCACACAAGTCTAATTGAATTACTTTTGTGTTTATTAGGATTTGGAATTTGGAACTTGAAACGACGTAGATGACTACATACCTACAACCTCCTACGCAGCACGGTCGTAGCACGGGCAGACACAAGCAAGACAACAACCACTCAAGGTGGCACAATATCCATAATGGAAGGAAAGTTGAAAGTATATGAATTTTTTACCAAAAAAGTTTCCTTGCTTTTAAGGTAAACATGGGAAAAATAACTCATTTAAGCACTTTCACGATGCACCCAGTTCGGCTTCCACACTTATTTATGAGGTATGAAGGAACGGATGCTAACATCAAAAATAAGAGTACATAATACAACTTTGCAAGTTTAATATAGTATAATACAAAGCGTTGTGGCACAGAATCAGCATTCGTTTTCAAAGTTTTACTCCAACTTTAGTTTAGTAAAGTTACACCAAAAATTTCCTAGCTGTAAATGTACGTAACGTAACTAAATGAAGTCGTTAAAAGTAAAAAGACACTTCCACAAGATTTTGTTTCCATTTATTTATTTTTCCTCATATAATCCTATCATGCAATATTCGTTTTGGTATTTGTAGGCATTAGGCAGGACAGAATGTATACGTGTTTATTGATACTTAGAATTTAGATTTTAACAATATACTAAGCGGACCCAATTTCCATATACGAATGCGAATTGGTTTACATTTTTGATTTAATAGTCCAAAGCGTGAATAAAGTTTGCTATATGCGCATATGCGTACAACTTGATGTGAAATGTGACTAACAGTTTTATATATAGTTCAGTAAGTTCCAATAGAGCTTCCACAACTTCCGCTGTACTTAAGAGGAGTTGTATATTTTTCGTTTAAAGCTTTGAGCTACTTAAGGGCCTACATGTACACACTATCCTGCTTAATCTACTTTGGATTCTAAAGGATACTGACCTCACTCTGGAGGGTGTGTATAAAAATATAATTTATTATTATGAATAATTTCCTACTCACTTCCCCTTTCCAGCTTACGAATATAATTCTGGGTTTTAATGTAATTTCCGGAAAATCTTTATTGCATAAATTTCGCTTAGTCGCTCTATAAATAGGTAAGTCACTTCACTGACTCTGGGTTTATAAGTTTTGACAGAACCCTTACTACAGCTTGTTTGTACGTACGTGGGTGGGCTAGATATATGTATATGTATCCAAACTTTCCTGAAGACGGCTATGATCTGTACAATTTAGACGCATAGAGTCGCCCAATCTATAAGATTTTCATCTTTCGGATGTCGTGTGATAAATGAACTTTAAGCCTGAATTATGTACTGCCTATGTGCTTGTTGACATCCCGCAGCAAGACTACCTACTTTTACACGTAATTACTAACGAGCAATATCAAGGTTGTAGCGATGAGAATCTCAATAGTCAGCGGATTTCGCGAAGAGATGTTAGTTATTTAAAGGATAAACCATAATATGCTTTGGTGTAACTTATACAAACAATAAACTCACTGATTTGCATCTTCGTCAAATAACAAAGAACATATGTACAGATATTTCAATTCTGTTTGGAATAGGCAAGAAGTGTACTGCCCACGCGTTACTTTTCCAAACTAAAATCTTCGTTCCTTATGTCTCGAATTGAATCAACGGCAAGGGACTCTAAACCGTAAAAAAGCTGCACCCCAGTCCCTTTCCAAAACTTCAATTTGGAACAATCCACAGCCCTTCAAATACATCAATATAAGAAAAAAATATTATTTGTTACTTTTGGATGTGAACAAATGAAGCTTTCATCTCGACGAATTTCGAATTTCACTTGTGTGCTGCCCATTTATGTATAAAAAATATCTTCTTTTTATTAGTACTACATATATCTACGCTTCTCCATCTCCACTAAACCTGAGAAAGCAAGCCGTGGAAAATCGTGAAAGGGAGCAGATGAAAAATTGAAGTAGGTTTACACACATTTCCATCGTATTTACTTTACCACTCTCATTCTTCAGGTGAGAATCGGAAAATTCTGCTTACTGCTTTCTTTTGGCCATCACAGGAAAAACACATTATTTGTTCGTTCGACAGTACGCAAGCAATCCTGTAATGGCACAATTGTGATTTGGAATGGGAATGAGATTTGTTGTTACGCTGCTTCCATCATTTGTATCTCTGGCTAGAGAAGACTTTGGAAACGTGATAGGGGAATCCATCCATCTGTTATATATTTTATACCGATATAAGTGAAATGCCCCTTGGTCCTCAAAAGCAATTCTTTCTACGTCTTGTGAACGTTCCCACAGATAAAATTATTTGTAATAGCTGGATTCACACGAGTTTGCATCACACATCGAATCTTTCGCTTGAGGGGAGAGAAGGAACAGTAGTTTGCTTATTATTAGACGCCGCAAGCAATCCTATACTCCATGCGTTGTATGACGTCTGAATTCCAGATAGGTTGAAAAATGTATGGTAAATCCAGAAGCATATGTGTTAGTCCTGATCGACAAATTAGCTAAATCCAAATTCCTCAATTTTATATTTCGGGTACTTCACAATGTGACAAAGTAAGTAGGTATATGTACATTCAATCGATATAAGACCATTTCCACTATTTTTGTATCTTTCTATACTACCAAATCAAAATACTAAATTCCCAAGCCCTTTTCCAAAAAAACTAGAGGGTCGGAGCCCATTGCTGTGCCTACCATGTTTCCGTTGAGGGTGTGGTTTTTATTGGACCCTAGTCGATTGTTTGGGAATTGCGTAGGTGTGCCTTCTTGAACCACTTATTGGCGAATATTGGAATGGAATCCAGTTTCTGCCAGTAGCACCCTAGATTTGTTTTTTACGCCAGCGTGTTATTTGTGATTACAAAGAGGAAGGAGTGCATTAGACTTTAGCCATAGCACACTACACAAAATTTCTCTCATCACTCAAGCTCCCCAAATGATTCATATTACTCAAATTACCAATTACCACTCCTTTACGTTTACATTTCTGTAAAGAGCAGAATGTATTTACGTAAACGCGTGGGTACACTAGACAGCGAATTGAACTGCTCACACTCACAATTAACTGTTGTTACCGGTTAACGTATTTTATTTCAGGTGAGTGTATCCAATTCACTCTACTCTACATCAACATCAACCGTCCAGCAGAATTCGTACTGACGACAATGGACTTGGCACAACTACATATTTATCGTATCACGAGCTCATTGTGTGAGTATTGTTAGTATGAATGCAATGCACACAGCGCGTGAAAGTTGTTTGGCTATGTTGTACTGTTGGCTTTCTTTTCTTCAAATGAAATTTTACACAAACAGCAAGGGACTATGGATGTTTTGCTTTTTCAATAGAACTTGGTTCATCAGGACTGAAAGTTTTTAAATAATAAAAGAATTTCTGGCTGATGTAGTTCTATTCAACTCTTCAGCGTTGGACTTTGAATTCTAAAAATAGTAAAAATGCTCTTCATGGAACGTGGCTGCTTTACATAAACCAGTTTGTGCTATTTGCAGACAGGTACTCAAGTCAGCAGAACGCTTTTGTTCTAAAATTTTATTCAAGCAATGAAAAGCAAGTGCAAAAAAGTGTGTTTCATACAGCAATCACAGAGCTGTACTCACTTGGGAGTAGTACTTGAACGTGTCGATAAAGCTCGGGTTTTTCCCGAGAATTGTTGTATATGGAGAATTTTGTGCAATTTTGGTTAAATATTTGTAAAAACGTGACCTGGTGGTGGTAAAATAAACTGGAGATTTTACATTACAAGCCTTTCTACCGTTTCAAATAGGAATATAGCCAACATGTGTGGGATGTAGGATTTTCCTGACCACAGTCAGTTCCTCCGTAGAGATGAATGGGCAGGTGAAAGTTTTACGTTTCCGGACTCCGGACACGAAACAAATTATGACAAGGAATGGGTGGACAAATAAATGGGTTTTGAATTTGAATAGAATTTTTGAACATAAATCGTATATATGACAAACGTGACAAATACAGATGATACTGAAATATCAAAGTAACACTCCGTAAACTAACTCCAGTGCAAACTACTTTATCACTACTGTGTGACCAGACCGTTATCAGACCAGCGAGCTTTTGGTTAGACACGCAACATAATTTTAAAGTGCTTGGTCTGCTTGGCGCAATAGCAAATAATTGTACTGGTTAGCTCTTGAGAATTTTTTATAAAAATAAAATGACTGATGCGTCACTGACTTTTGGAAGCAGATTACACCAACAAAAAACGGAATTTAATGCCACAGATTACTTAGCGTAGTAGCCAGCATTCTAACGTACAATAGTTTCAGAGTATATTGAATTCACAACTAAAATTTGGAAACTAAGTAAATTCGCATGTGCGATGTAAATTTGGAGTTTTCAGATAAGGCACAGCCACACTTCGTCCATCCATCACACTTTCATTTCCCCACACTCTGTTTTTGTTGTCTCGTCTGAGGTGATTTGCCCATAACAGCACCTAGTTTAATCTTGCTCTTATTCTGATGAGGCATCCCAAAGAAGCCTATGAAAAGAGGTTATACGGTATTTAATACGGCACAAGATTGATCACGTGAAAGTTTTTAGTTCATTACTTTTCCGAGTCTCTTTAGAAGAAAGGGTGGTTGTAACTTTATTAAGGATTGTTTCCAAGCTAGCGATGTACGCCTCTTCCAAGCTCCTTAGCTTCATCCTCTGGATCATGAGTCTTGTTCTATTTCATTTCATTGCAATAAATATATCCAAGATATATGCAGGTGCATAAGATAGCAATGACATGAACGAGGAAAGGGTTAAAGAAAGTAAACGATTTAAACTCGAGAATTTCGACTCACTTCAATTGCGTTTAACATCTTTGCTTTCCCTCCTCCTCCTCCTAAGTCATTATTGGTCTAAATTGTGGGAATTGAAGAAAGAGTGAAGATATTTCCGATGAAATTAATGACTGTTTTAACGAGACGTTAGGAAAGTGGAGACAGAAAAGAGTCAACGTTATACACAAACCTTTTTCCTCAAATTAAGTTTTGTCATGGTCTCTTCGATGACTGCTTTCACATCACGATCTACCTCAGATTTTCTTGATTTATGAAAAGTTTCTTCTATAGTGTTATGTAGATTAGGGTCATCAGAAACTGTTTTCAGCTCGGGCAATAACTCCATCACCTTTAAGCGAACATTTCCAACCGGATCATCTGGAAGAAGTTTTTATATACTGCCTCATAATGCGTGAAAATCAAGGACATGTAATGAACGAACAGAGGCGTCAACAAAACAACAAATTCCTTCGTTTATAGATCATTGATGACCACTGCACTACCATACTGCTGTCCACACCATGTACACTGCATGCCACATAGTTTTCTATTAAGAGGAAGTAAGAGTATTACTCCACTTACCTGCTAAAAGAAGCACGTCCTCAAAGAAGTATTCCCGAAAATATTTTCTCGAAAACTTTTCCATTATTTTCTTTGCCATTGCAATAAATAGCATTCTGTCCTGAACACTGTGACCGCGCGCAAAATCTAAAAACACAATATACTTATTATGAAACATTGCTGGAAGGTCGCAAATACATTTAAAGCTTATAAATAAATAAATATTTCATATCACACCCATTACAATATAAGCTGGCCAACTAATGTGCACATAGGTGACCAGAGCACGAAACGGAGCTTATTTTTTCGCTCAAAATGCTCAATTAGTTTGTTACGAAATCTAAGCTTTGTCAATCTGATGGCAAACATCCTACGGTTCATATTGATTTAGTGATTGTATCACAACTTGTACATAGGATTTTGTACAGATTCTCAACGAAAAAAGTTTTCTGTTTATACTTCTACTTTCACCAAAGTGTTATCGATGCGACGGGATGAAAGCGCACGAATGGTAGCACAATGCCCCAATATGTACTTAAGTACTCGGTCTACTCATTTGATATGTATTTTTTTCATTTTATGATATGATACATAATACATTTTTGTATGCACCTATTGGCATTTCCACTACATTTGTTGTTCTAAAACAATTTTAACTAATACTACATAGTTTCCAGCTATTAAAACTAATCATAAGTTCGATGAGAACGGTATG
>JAANSN010001732.1:0-30261 GCA_036850665.1 Dicranocentrus wangi
CATAGATCCTCTATGCAAAAATCCTGATAAAACAACAATATTTTTGCGTTATTATCGCCCGTCCGTCACAAAAGTCACAATGTCAATCCAATAGCTCGCAGTTATCTCTTCTCTGAGAGAGGCAGAGAGGAGAAGAAGAGATGAGATATGTCTGTAAAAGACATCAAAATTGTTAGGGGCGGGGACAGGGAATGAAGGCTCAGGTTGCAACCCAAGAAAGAAAAAAAAAACCAAGTTTTTAGTCCTAATCTTTCGTGAAGTATTTGTTTATCCTCAACTTATGTTCAGGAATGTGTCAACCTCGAAAACGAAGGAGAGAGATGCACACACAGATATATTATTTGTTTTTTCTTCACCATGTTCCTCTCTCCTCCTGCCTGCTGATACCCAAGACGTGAGCAAGTCTCCATTCAAGTGGTCATGTTCTCTCACGTCGTACAAGACTCAGAGTCAGAGGATCGTTTACACACACCGGCCCACAAACCAATTCATCTTTTTTAAACGGCAAAAAATCCCCTTGTGACTGGGATACTTATACAGAAATTCGTAATTCGAACTGTTTAGAGCTGCTTCAAGCTGTGAGAGGAGGCAATATGGCAGTACATGACTTACAACAATTGAACTTTTGACGTGATATTTCCCCCTTTTGTGTAAAGGAACGAAACGCAGTCATAAAAATAAAAATAGGTAATGCATATATTGATCTTTAGAGCCGGTGCTTATTGCATATCCCGGTGGTGGTGCAGTCCGCTCTTCCACCTCAGCCCTCAATAGGAAGAAATAACTGCGTTATTTGCTTATTTTACACTCCTCTAAAGCGCTGACATAATGTCTAGTTTCATAAATCCCTTACAGCCATTAAAGCCATTAAAATATGTTTGACTACGTAAACACCAACCAAATAGCGCCATGCACCCCACTCATTCCATTCCCAGCCAACAAAACATACCAAATAGAAGATAATTTTCTGAAGTGTGTTTTACTTCATTCTTTCACGAGCTCTATACTTGAGAGAACGAGGAGAAAAATCAAAGTGGGAATGGGAATACGAACGACTCTCAAAATTGTGTAAGTCTGAATATAACGGATTTTTGTGAAGGGACTAGGTAATCAACTACAAACTACAATATTATAGGCAGACCGAGCAGAGAACAAAACGAAATGAGGAATGGAGGAATGCAATGCGTGAATTCTTTTTTCTGCGATTCAAAAAAACTGTTTTGTCGTGTCGTGCCTGCCAAGCCTGCCTTTTCCAATTACATCTCTACAGGGGCCATATAGATCACTTTGCATATATTGAACCCTAAAAAAGCTGATGAAAAATATATTAAACCTCTTGGTTGTCTTCAAAACTCTTTGAACAACCATCCATTTTTGTTTGCTGATAAATGCCAACTGTGTGTAAAAGGCTTTAACTGTTTTAGTAGACTCAATCAAGGGAAAACGTAAAAAGAAAAAAAAAGATCAACAAGTCGCCTGCTGTTTGCCAACCATCTAAAGCCATCCTTTATCCACCAACCACCAGTGTGTCAGCAGCAGTGACGGCACCACGACGATGCGATGTCTTGTCCAATCGTGATTAGCATTCAACAACACACTCAAACAAAAAAATCAAAGTGCACATTGACTTTCCATACTTTGTTGCAAATACAAACTGAACTGACTTGCGAAAAAAGAAAGAAATAATTTGCAATAAACGTTCTCCTTCTGATTAGCGACCGATGACAGGGGACTCCATTTTGAAAACAAGATAAATATGAACAATAGGGAATTGTGATTATTGATTAATTTTGTTTTCAATCCTGGTCAAACCATATGCCATTAGTCGTTCGTGTGGGGAAACGAACGCGTACTCGCCTCGCACACTTCGTCATCGTCATCATCCCCGTCATAATATGCTCATTCACTTTGTTCATCTAATCAATTCCTGGTCCATCCCATCACGAACGCGAACGCTGCATCTTGCATCAGTGCTTAATGCAGTCACAAGTCTTTCATGGTTGTCTAGTCACAGACTCAATTTAAGCCGGTGTCATCGGTCATCAGGACACGACATTACTACGCTGCTGATGATGATATCAACATCTAGGCCATCTTGCCATTCAATAGAGCTCTCAGGGGAAAACTTAAAAAAGTATGTAGACTGTAGACCTTGCGAAAAAAACGTGCTTTATTTGTTTATCTCCTTCTTCGCGAAACCAATCTAATTAGGCAATCGATACCTAGCTATAATAATTTTTGCAAAAGTGCATTTCGTTTTCAATTTCAATTGTTGAGACTCGTTCTCAAGGAAGGAATAAAAGTTTGCTCGTTCATTCGTTGGTGAACTAGGTCAAGCAGAATAGGAATAGGAATATGGTTTCATTATTAATTTTGACATTTGGAGCCACCCGGTGGACGCGAGACTAGGATTTTATGCACACAATTTATTTTATTTTGCTCTCTTAAAAGTTCTCATGTAACGAATTAGGAACATGGCTCGCGATATTTAATCTCACACGACGTCCCAACTTTTGTGCACAAAAATTAATGAGTGCAACCTCTTTCGTAATTTGTGCACCCAGATGGGAATCGCGTTTTTTCTTATAGTTCATTTGCACCAAGCAAAGCCAGAGTATTACATACATCGAGGAGGATATATTGTTGAGCCCTGTGGCAAGTTTTACAAATTCGGATGACGTGAAAAGTGCCGCAGGTGAGGGTGTAAAAATACGAGCAAAAAACCACAAAAAGGGAAACAATAGTGTACAACAGTGTTCAAGTGTTCACTCACTCACTCACTCGCTCAGAGTGTGTGTACACGACCAACAACATCAACAAAAACAAAAATATAATTGTGATTGTTTGAGATGTTGCTGATGTTGTGGGTTTCGCTGCTTCATAAGCCGAAATCTATACGACTTTGATGTTCTTCTGCTGATGCAATAACAATTCCCAGCGCCATGATACGCGTGCATGGCACAATGAAACGAAAACTAGAAAAAAGGACCAAGTGCATCAGCCGACGCTATTATCTCTATTGGCATTGTTGTTCTGTGCGAGTTGTTGATGTGGAGTGTGAAAAAATCACCAAAAAAAGGATTCATTTTACAATTATCTGCACTCGAACAGATTTTTGTTACTCCGCGTCTCATCTCATCTCTCTCTACCTCTCTCCCTTTTCACGCCCTGTCTTATTATTCTCCTCTTTCAATAGTTACGCGAATGAGCCCTGTCATCATCATGCAATAAACTTGCTACACGGTCGAGGAGGAGGAGGTGGTGGATATGGATGCGCAACTTCCCGTATGTCCCGTCCGATTCGTGATTCCTGAAGGTCCATCGGCATCAACATCATTTCATCGTCTTTTTAGTTGTCGTTTCGTGAGATGCCGTACTTTTGTATTACAAGTTTTGCAAAGGAAGTTACTCAACTCGCAGCTGGTGTCTCAAGATGATGCGCAGAGAGTGAAACTGGTAACAATCAACACACCACCACAACAACCTTGATTTAGGTGCTTTTCATTATTATTTAAGCACTAACAGTTAGTTACTTTCGTTGAAATGCAGCGCAAATGACAATTTGGTTTTCGCAGTGGCATTTAATTATGCTTTGATACTTCGACGATGATAAAATCGAATCTGTACACAGTCATACTATTGCTGTAGCAAATAAATTTTGACATGGTCCTGCATCATACACAGCATTCGTATTTCAAATGAGAAACAGACGAATTAAGCCGTCTTGTTAATAGCAAGTTAATAGGTACTACTAAAAAGGAAATTTTAAGCACGCCAACTTTATTGTGTGTGTTTACAGAATATTATTAGCGCGACGGTGGTGCTGCGGTAGAAGCGGTAGTGATTCGACGAAAGAAACATTTGCGTGCAACATGCTTGTGTTGTGGCCCTTGTTAAAACTGGATCATTTTCCACAAGAAAGAGAAGGAACCATTTAAGTGAAGTGCTTGTTTACAAAACACGGAACCACATTCATCCCCATCTCCATTGTGAAGGTGGTGCACAAACATGAGCTCCTTGAAATAAAGTTAGATGACCAGTAATAAATGGGAGGATAAACACACTTCATTTTTCCATTATATTATTTGATAGTGGCTTCTCCTTCCCATCATCCTTTATCCCGAGAAACCTGTTCGTCCTTGGGCATTCGGCAGCGACTGCACTATTTATAGAACTCTGGTTACATTCTTTTTGTGTGTAAAATATGTATTTACAACTTCAATTCACACAAAGTCGCCAACAGGAAATTACACCAGGTAATAGCAGGTAGGAATAGCAGAGAGCGGAGCGGCGGAGACACAATGATTGTGGACATGAGCTTTTCTCATCAACTCAGCTCTTTGTACCAATGTCGCATAATATTTGCTTAGGTGACACTTTAAATTCTTCGTACACGCATTAATACATTGAGCATGGGTGGCCTAATGGCCTGTTGAAATCAGAACCCCAAACGAAACGAAACGAAACGAAATTACGACGACAGTAATCTTGCAAGTCATTTTACACTTGATGAAACAAATGACGACGTCTTTTGTTTTCACCTGCTACATTGTTCTAATATGATGATTCTCGTGTAACTTATGATGTCCTTTAGGCAACTTATAGGTATCCTCGCTTAGAAATCCCCCAGGAGGATTGAGGATGATGATGGAAAAAGAAACCGCATATCATCGGATTAAATGTTTCGATTTGTATTCAAATTAGATCGTAATAAGATAACTCTAAGGATCCTTTATATCCCTATTTATTACACGCTTACTAAATTATTCATGCGCATGAGTGCGTCATGTACGACATACGCACTAAAATAAAGATGAAATTCCAAACTTTACAACACTTCAAGTTTTATGCTTTTCCTTGCTAGCCAGCACAAAGGTCAATCCCATAAGTCTCGAAATGATTGTAATCAAAGCTATTTGCAAAGTAATTAATGATCTTACAACTCCCATCTTATCATTTTGGCGAAAAAGCAAAAAATTCCTATTCCCTGATATTTATTACCCCAGCCATTTTGACATATCAAAAGGGTGCGGAATATATATTAAATGCATTAAAAGCACGCACTTTTTCGTTACTCTCCCTTTTAATCTCCTTTTTAACAAGTAAACTGCGCTACCCCATTTTCACACATACGTACAACAATAATCACATTATGCATTTTTTGAAGAAAAAAAATCTCTTTAAAAACAAACTAAAATAACGTGAGGAATGCATGCACATTTAAACTGTGGATTGATCATCCACAACCAACGAGAGAAGAGTGATTTTCTACTTTTTATGCAGGTTTGTTCCCTTCCTCCTTCGTTCCCCGTCAGAAGTTGACATGCCAGGTTTTGCTATCTTCATCATTTTTGTTTAAAAAAGTCCAAATCAGCTTGCTTTTAGCACACTCCTGTAAATCATGAATGACTGCCTGTGTAGTAGACACAACACGCATTCCTCCATTTACCACCGTCGTGTACTCTGCACCTGTGTTATCTCCTCGCGAAAGTGGTGTACTATCGGGGTGTAAAGTTACACTTTTGTGGCATCAAATTTCCCTTTAAACTTTCTTTAGTGATGAAAAACGTTGAGGATGAAATCGCGACCGACGATGACGATGGGACTACAAGGCGGAAAAGTTTACGAGTGTGCGGTGGAATGGGGAGCTGAAGGGAAATATATGGGATTCACACCCAGAATCCCATCACATTACCATACACTTAATATTTTTATGCTAAATTCTTGAGAAAAAAGTGACAACCGATGAGTAGGACAGCCTGGGCTCACATTTCATATATCCTTTTCCAGCTTTGCATATTGCAAAGCATGCCGCCGATGACGACGACCCAGAGGCGGAGCCAGCACTTTTAAAATGAAAGGAAAATATAATATATAAAATACATAAATGCTTTTCGAAAGGTTTGCCAGCTCGTTGGTTGTCAACTCTTGTGTAAACTGCCAGAGTGGAGAAAAAAATCAGCAACAAAAAGTGGTGTGAACTGGGACGGGAAAAACATGAGGATGAAACACAAGCTGCTGTAATTTCATTTCATTGAACCATGTGTGCTCTTGCTTGCTACATGAGCCTTTTACATCGACTTGCTGGAGCGATTTAAGACGTGTACGATGAAATGTAACACGGATCAAGTTTCTTCGCTGAAATATTAATTTCGCCCTTCCTAAACACTGTAAATCTAACTAATATATTATCCAGCGAGACGTAAGCTGGCACACCTTTTGGTAAACCAGGAAATGCTCGTGTTTTCCGCAATCTCAAAAAAAAATATTTTCTGCATGCTTGAAGATTTATCGTGGCCTCGTGGGGGTACCGGTACCGCTATAACTGCGTGTGAATGGACAACCGGATCGTGATATAGTTCATGATGGAACCTCCGGGGGAGCCAACTCAAGGTGTCAACAGCCTCAGTATAAAAGTCCAAAAAATATAAATATGACAAACTATCCCAAACTGGGTATTCAAGGCATGACCACATTTTCAAACTCCATAAATGGGCAGTTCCCCACAAAGTGTCGTATATGGGCACAAAGTATAGCCCAGGATATCCCATTGTCCACTGGGAGTACTTCGATCGTGGTCAGGCAGGACTTCAATCAAATGAAGTTATATCCTCTTGACTTGACAATCTGCACATCTCCTCCACACGATGAACTACTAAAAGGTGGCAATTTATCAATCATCGTCATCGTCAACTGTCCTATTACATTCGCGACACCGCGGAGGTAAAGGTCTTCATTCAGTCATTTTATACAACGTACTACGTGGGTTTGCTTGTACTCGTGCAAATGCAAAATGACAAATCCACTCCCGGTGTGCTGCTACAAGGGAAATATTGTGGCTATTGAGTTGTTACAAATTATTATTATGGCAGCATCAGCCATTCACTCACTCACTCGCTGCGTATATGATATCTCCCATCTCATCGACATCATCTCCACCTGAGACAATCGCGAGTTGTTCTAACGGCAACAGCTTCTTTATTACAAATTGAAAAGAGCCAACCTGTCAACTTGTGAATGAAACTTGACACTTGAGCAAAAAAGAAAAAAAAAGAGAAGAAGTGAGATAGACATCATACATGAGTCAGTTATGAAGCCAATGAGAGCTGAGCTGTGCATATTCAATAGTTGAGTTCCTTAATAGGAAGATCTCGATTTACGGCTTCTGCTGTGAGAGAAAGACTCTCAAGAGGTGGCTGAATGGCACAAGAAGGAGCGGAATGAATAGAATCCCCGAATTGTTTTCCATGCTGCTGTCATTTGGATCACATAATATGTGTCAAGTGTTGTTGCTCCTGCTCCTCCAATCTGCAACACTGCAACACTAGTATTATTATTATTATTAGAACTCAAGTGAGCAAAATGAATGTCCAACAAGGAGTACGTATGAACGAGTACAGGTCTCGCTCAATCCTCAAACTTTTAGTCAACATCCTTGCAGATCCCATATCTTTTCTCAGCCATTCAGCGAAATAAAACTGGCAGTTGGGCTACATCTGCACATCCATCATGCAAAAGGAAAAAAATACTCAGCTCGTAAACGTCTAATTTGTCTGAAGGGCCTTCTGCTATGGATCGTAATTTGCGAGATTAAATCAAATGAGCCGCAGATTATTAATCAATTTCAATGGAAAGTAGACCTTTTCAAAAATCCCATTTTACCTCTGAATGTAATCATCATACGGGAATGCGAATGGTAGGAAGGAGGATTGTGATTTGTGAGGAGTGATCAATGCAAACTGTAAAATCTAAATGGGGAACACAGTCGTCAGTACACGCATTTTGACAAATGGCAAAACATTTTGGTGTCCTGCTGAACTAATCTACTACGCACTTCACTTTATAATCCCCCTCCTTCTCCTTCTTCCTACTTTCTCCATATAAATAAATATATAACTGTTGAGCACTTTTCTTATTGATCTCTCAAGTGTGCAGAACCTCCGGTTCGATTTCATTCAGCATCTCACACAAGCACAAGTGACATGTGCAGCCTAATAAATCCTCATGCGAAAAATTCCCCTTTGACATGATTACTCCTCGTGAATTGTCTGCCAGAATATTTATTAGGGCTTACAAAGTTGTAAACCATGAATGGGTCACGATCCCCACGCCACGCAACGCAACCTGATAGTCGACAGTAGGCTCTTTTGTCTTCTATGTAATGTAAGCAAAAAAAGCAAATAACATTTTAACCCGATCCATACATTCTGGATCCCTTTTTTTCTAACGTATGGCTTTTTTTGCCAGACTTATAATTAATAAAAGAAAGGCGTTCTTTTCACCGTTCAAATAACTCGTTTGACGGCTTCCCACGTGCTCCCAATTTGCATAAAATTGCCCGGCCACATGTGTATTTATGCACATAATCTTTTTGAAGTTTTAGAGTGAGTGAGTTAAGAGGCAAAAATAAAAATTCACCACATCGGTCAGACAACTGAGCACATAGATGAAGCATATTCTTCGCTAGTAATTAAATTCCGGTATATGTTCATGACGGGTTAATGCGGGTAATCGTCATAATCATCTTGAGTTTAGCATATGTCATGAGTGAACGTGGCAATAGGATTTGTTGTTGGGAATTACATGATTCGACACAGGGGATGCGGGATCTTGCATTATGATAATGTGGCAGTGCAGTGGCAAGCTAATCGGGCTGCGTTTATTCGAGTTTGCAAAAGTGCTCCTTGAGGCTTCCCCTTTGCTAAATCATCTTTTTGGGGGCAAAAAACAAGCTTGGGCTAATCGCAATGACATGGTCAATTTTTATGGAAAATCGCGTAAATGCGAAGAGGAAGAGCGTGCGAGTTGCGAGTGTACAGGTGGTGCAGATGATGATGATGGGCCAGTTGGGTTGGGATTTGTCTACATAATAATCATTTTCCTTTTACATCCGTAATAAACTAACGTGCCCTGCTACGCATGCCTTAATGGGTAGGAAGGCGAAACTTACTCAAACTTTCGTGGTTTACGGTGGATTATGCAAGGGACGAACGAACGATTGGTTATTGATTCTTGAATGAAAAATGATCACTTTGAGAAACTAACTGAAGGAGTAGCTTCAGCTTTGCTATGCTCGCCTCCTCCTGACTCCTGACGTCATTAGAAAGCAACGGTTTCTTGTGAAACCTTCTTATTCCGCCTCGATATACATCTCCTTTTGTTGTTATGTAATAGGACACGGAGTGTACAGGATTTTGAACAATGGTTATGATGATTTCTAAAGAGTCGATGAATTGTGAAGTGATTCGAAAGTTTGGTCGGATATTGTCAGCCTGTTTATTATTATTATTTCATTTCTTTGGCAAAAATGATGATGTTTCTTTTCTTTGGTTCTCCTGGAATTTTCCAAGTTTCGTTCCCACAACCAAAATACTTATGTACTTAACAACAGCCCTGTTGACACACGCGTATTGTGCTCCACTCTCCTTTTAGCGAACAATAGAAGCAAAGTTTTGTATTTATGGAGCTTAGCCTTTAGCTGTCCAAGTCAGCAAAGTGGGAGGTACACTTGCACTTGTTCGATATCATATCGTGAACGGGAAATTGGGGCCAGGAGCCAGTGGGACTCCTTGTGCCGGTTCCTCTTTGAGCCGCCATGCCAGCTCCAACTGGGAATGGGAATTTCACAGTTTAACGAGATCTTATGACCTGTGTAATTCCACAAAAACGTCATAATAGCTTAAACTGTTAAAAATTTTAGTATCTTGTGAACTCTTGTGTTTCTACCCCTCTGCGCCTTTGTCCTCCACTCCACTCACTCACTCCGACAGTCGGACAAGTAAGTTTCCTTTAAAATGATTAACGGTTTAGCCACACAACAGCGAGCTGTAATCTGTTTACAAAATGAGAGGATGGGATGCGGTGCGGATGGACATTAAGTGGATCAATAAAAGCTCAGTGGAAGCGGAACCTTATTAGATTACTTACACATTTTAAACTTCACTTTGGGCATTTTGACCAAAAATAGTAGCCAAACCCTGGTATGCCATGCCACAAGTAACAAGTTTGTGTAACAAGGGACGCTCAAAGTTCGCCCCAGCTTTCTCAGCAAAAGTGAGAAAACAAGAAGAAAAATATTGAAATGAAGCAAACTTGACAATCAACATATCCGGGGAATGCAGAATTCTTCGTTCAAGTTGATTAATGATCAACCGAACGAACCTCTTGTTGAATACTTGACTTTTAACATTTACATGTTACTCCTCTCTATCCGCCTAATGTGAACCATAACATAAACATGAAAACTACTCCACTCCACTCCACGCGCACATTCTGCTTTTTTGTGCAATATTGGCAACCTTTAAGAAGGCATTGTGAGCGAGTGAGTGAGGTTGTACCTATAGTCGAACTCGAATCCACTTGTTCTCAGGCATTTTGGCCGAGTTCCACACTCATCCACCACCACCTATTTTGCCATTGATTTGTGAACTCAAGTGTGTGCTGCTCAACACTTTCCACTTATTTCCCTCGTGGCGTCTATGAATAGTCAAACGCGAAACGACTGAAAGTTACATTCAATAATAAATTAGAATTAGCAATCCTAGGATTTCCGTCTAATGAGCAGAAAAACACTCGAGACACATTGCAGAATGCAGAGGATAAGAAAAAAAGTGTTCATCAGAGTGTCAGCCGTAACCGACACAAATCCTAACGAATCTTGGCTTTTGCTGAAGACATCACGCATTTTTTTTGCCCAAGAACAGATAGAGATAGATAGATAGGTACAAGTTAAGGAGGAATAAGACACACACATCAAGTCCCAATATTTATCCACTTTGTTGCGGAGACTGAGCGAGAGCATACTTGAAGAGTAATAACTCCATTATTCACTTGACATGACGATGGCGAAGCAAGCAGTGAGTACAACTGTCTACGTCAGCCCAAGAGAGATGTGAAAGGTGAACATTTTCATTATTTGTGTTGGGGAAAAAAATTGCGTTTACGTTGCCTTCTTTTTACTCACACTTTTGATAGATAATAAAAATGACGGAATATTTCCCTTGTTCCTTTACAAATCACAAAGTGACCACTTGAGTCAAAAACGCAATGAGGGAAAGAGGAAAAAAAGCTAGTCTTCTTGACGGAATAATAGCCTAGCTAAACCATGAACAACCAACCGCTTCCTTTTTTCAGAGCTAAACCATCATTTATACTACAAATTCATTCCGAAATCTCGGTCAACTTGAAACCACTTTTACTGGTTGAGTTGAGCACTACGAGCACTGACTGATGTGAGTACCTATTTATTGAAGTCAATTTGGCACACAGAGATGAACTGCGAATGGCGCAATTGAAGTACATTCTCTATTGCTTTGCTGCTGCTGATTATAAAATTTGAAAATTAGCCTTTGCTTCGATCTGCATCATCCCGTCCGTACAATATTGGTTCAGATGTGTATTCTGTTCTGTCTGAATTATTCGTGAATTGACAATTGAAAGAATGGGAGGCTTGGCTCTTCAAGTACGTCCCTCTGCGCGTGATTACAGTGGTTGGTAAATAGTAATTGTCTTTTGGTAATTATTGATATCATGGGATGGATGGCAGGGGATTCAGTCCTTGGTGAGGTGCATAACTAGCTCAATTACAGGTTGATTGATTACCAGCTTCTTTTGTTGCTGCCTACTTACTTGATGGACAAGAAGAAGCCAGAGCAGCAGCAGCAGCAGCAATGGGTGGCTTGTACTCTTAAACCACTCAAAAGACATGCATCAAGTGAGTGAGTTTTAGCTGACTTGAATTGAGACCAGATTTACTTTGTATGTATACCCTCAAGAGGGACTTTACAAGAGGGACGGGACGGGACTAGTAGTGGTAGTATCATAATATGGTAATTCTTTTTCACATCAAGAACGGCGCAGTTGTAAAAATGCTTTTGTTTTCATACTTTATAGTCAGTTTTTTTTCACCGCAGAAGTAATTTCGCTTTTGTTTTCCACCAGAGCCTAATGATAACACGCACGGTGCGGTACCTAGTCGCTCACCCTGTCTGATGCTTACAGTATCGCCCCGCTCGATCTACTGTTGCAGTGCAGTTGGGCACATTTATGACGAAAAGCAACAAGATGAGATGACAGATGAGGTAGTTGAAGGGTGGGCGTCAAATTAGTTTTGAGGTTAGTACTGCTATAAAACTTTCAGTGATTAATATTCCGCCTCCCTCCTTGTGGTCTCATATATGCATAATAAAGTTCTAGCTGGGCCTAAAAGTCTAAGTGATTAAAAAAGTCGACATCATTGCTAAAAAATCTAGCGGAGGGGGAGAGGGAGAGCGAACCAAGACTTTTAAAGCTGTAACTGTCTCCCTAGCCGAAAATGTGGCTCCACTTCACTCTCATCGTCAGTGTCTATCAAAAAGTGTCGGCACGGCCAAATGGAAAAAAAAGTTTTCGTTACAATAAAGCACAGTTTGGGCAAGAGAGGCACGTTCGCCCGTACAAATAAATGGATTGTTTGAAATTCAGAGAGAGGGAGAGAGAGAGAGAGAGAGTCATTATAACGGTGGCCATATAAGTTGCTCGACGGTATTAAGCAGCTTTTGAGATCAGCTTACGTTTCATTTTTTTCATCATATGTATCATCAGAGTGAGTGAGTGAGTATCAGTCATTAGAATATTATATTTGATTCGCAGGGAGTCGCGTATTCAGTCTCTAAAGTGGACTTTTAGCTTAATTTAAACATGACACAAAATGAAAGCAAAGAAATGCTCTTGTTGTTGAGTAAGCAAAGGCAAAGGCAAAGAAGAAGAAGTTAAGATGAAAGACAAGAGAAAGGTTTTGAAAAGGTTAATTGAGAAAAGAGGCTGACAAGAGGGTCTCCCAGTTGAAAAGCTATAGTTCCACTTTCGCCACAAAGGAATGATTAGCGAGAGAAAAATGACTAATGCGCTCAACTGCTTATTTATACACTATCAGATCACTACTCGTACTGTTTAAACGAGGCTGAATTATGGCTGCTTTATTGTGGCTACCTTCTTCTCCCTTTGATTACATTATTACAGCAAGAGGAAGAAGAAGTAGTCATTGAATGCATTCTAAATAAATAATTTTGTTCAATTTATGAATGTGACATTTTTGGCATTTTTTGCTCACTTTTAAATACTTTGGTAGAAATTTGTTGAGAGTACATGACAAATTGCGCAGTTTTTCTAGCGAAATAATTGGTGAGTCATGTCATACATATCTATTTAGTTTCTCATTTAGCGATATTCCGTCGTCACTGACTGTCCACAGCAAAGTGTGTGTGTGTGAGGATATCTGCCATGTCGTAACGAAGATTTCGCTTATATGTGAATCCCTTTTGCCTTGTTGGTTTTGGTTCACAGCTTACCGACTGCTGACCTCGATTTGCGAGCAGTAGCCTATTGTTCACTCTTGCCATTTAGAACCAAAAAAATTGTCCACACAAAATTTCCACATTTTATTTTTTGTATGATTTTAGCTCCAGACAAAGTTGAATTTACTATACGCAGAAGCCATGCAATGCATAGATAAGTTGCAAGATAATATTACAAGTGATATTATAACACCCAGACGTAAGTACATATTACAGAAATCGTTTTCGTTGAAGAGTCTGAAAATTCTTATTTACTCAAATCTATGAGTAATAAAATAACAGCGGATACGTTTACTCTAATGTCAACCGAGTTCATAAAATTTTGACGCTGCACTCGTGTGCCACATTCATCGTCACCCTATCATCATCACATTGCTCAATAGAAAATAAGAGTGGAAGTGTCAGAAAGTTTGCAAAAAAAGTCGTTGAAAGGTGAAGATGGACTATACCTACTTGAAAAAAATGCTGATCACTGATCACTACTCATCATCACATCATGTCGCATTGCAATTCCCTGTGATCCCATTATAACGCATTATTATTTGAATTATTATTTGTTCTGCAGACCTTTTTGCACTTCCTTTTGTCTTAATATCGCATCCTTGCTCATTACAGAAAACATATATCTAAAGTATAAATTAAGACATAATAAAGTAAGCCAACTTTCACCACAAAGTCTGCCTATATCGATAGATTAAATTTTCAATATATTTTCCTTCGAAATCAGTTAATTTCTTGAGGTGTTCACACAATCATAAAATATAATTATCCTCCCCTCGTCGATTGGAATTACATTCCCACTTTCAAACTGCACTCTCATTTATATTTTAATACGACAGAAATAAATGTAACTACTAATCGATCGAGCCCTTAAGGCTACGACAGGGTCATTGAAGAAATGCATTTACATTTAAACAAACCTTTTATGAATCCATTAAGCGAAGATGAAGCGGAGCGAGCGAGAGCAAAATTGTTTCGTCATTTTCCACCGATGGATGATGAGTCATTGTGTCAGTGTGATGATTCTGAGTAAAAAGCCATGCAAGCATTTACAACAAGGCTCTTATAACTTCCCTATTACCATAAAAGAGTGGCCTTTTGACATGGCCCAACTATTTCGCTGGTCAACCAAGTCAATTAACTAGAGCCGTACCCATTTTTCCATTGAAACAAAAGGATTGCATGAGTGCGAGTATTGAAGGATATTTTCAGTGCACCCCAAAGTGCATGCTCCGATGGCCCGTCGTATATATTTTATATATTGTTTCATCACTTCACTTTCATTCTCTCCTTTTCACACAATCAAAACTCTGCTGCTCAACTCATTTCTGCAGTTTAAAGTAACCTAATGAGTTGTTAAAGAGCGAGGGAAAACATAGTGATCATTGTTACACTACCTAACGCCGCAACGCCCTAATAATCAGGTAATCAAGGGAATAAATGAGAATAATGACAGAGTGGAATGAGCTGAGAGGAGTCGTCCGTCCAAGAACGCCAAGATTGCAGTGTTGAGGCAGACCTCCCGGTTGGAATGCGTCAAAATGTAAATTATTCACTCATTTGTGAATTTCTTTTCAACTCCAGAATCACCTGACATGTGCTTCACCCCTAATGAAATTATTAAAAGAGTTTTTGCGAGCCAACTTGAATTTTTCACGTGCTTTCAACAAGTCGTCGTTTTTCGTTTTTAGTAATACCCATCATCCACTTTGTATTCATGTCATGTGGGATGTGACGAGTCAGAGTCATTAGCGACATGTCAAGTATCCTGTCACCCCGGCCTTCACAATATACGCGACTCTTCATTTGTCCATCTCTCAAATCATCATCATAATAACAGCCAAGACATAATATATAACTGTATACATAACAAAATTTCCCAAAAGTCATTAAAAGAGTGAGAACCCGTAAAAAATTGCAGGTCCAGCCAGTTTCGTTTTAAGCTGCGTGATGAGCCGTCGTCGTCCACCAAAAAAGTAAAACGATGGGAATGAGATGGTTGCGTTATGAATATAAAACTTTGAAACGGTACAAAAAAACTTTGAAAACCCTGTTAGCACCCTGGACGGATGGATGGACGGTGAATCTCGCACAATGAACCTTGCCTGTGCCTGGCTGGCGTTTAGTGGTCGTGGCTGAAGGAAAGGAAACGTTTCTCTGATTATAAGGTTTCCTGTCAAAAGGAAAAACTTTTTTGAAATTGATGAAAAGGTAGGGAAGAAGACAAGTGGAGATGATGGAATCACGCCGTTTCACGCTATTTGCTAGCCGTTTTGGTTTGGTTAAGGTAAATGCTAAAAATGCTGTTTTTTGTTACACATTTTTTTCGTGGATTCATATCTTTTTTATTTCATGCGCAGAGGTAATTACTGGCTTGTCCACGAAACAAAACATGACCAATATCATCATCCTTTCCTACTCGCACTTGTAGACCGTAAAACACCTCTACCATGTTTTTCAAGATAATCTTCTGTTGTGTTGGTTGTGTTATGTTGTTGGATTGTTTGTGAGTTCAAAAAAATAATTTTACACTTTGGATAATATTATTATAATGAATTATGATCCTAAATTGCAAGGGAAATGGAGGAAAAATACACTTGCTAAGAAAGAACGAGTTCTTTAGAATAAAAAAATTTCAAAAGTTTCTCACATTTTTTTACAATCTTGCTTCAACAATCATAGTTAGGCAATAAAGTTGCTTTTTTTGTTTGGTTACATTTTTTGATCACGATGATCTCCAAACTCCCAACTGCTGTTGTAAGAGAATTAAATCGACCATTTTCCTGCCACACTTATCCCCAGTCATTTAAAAGATCCAGGTGTTTGCTATTGCTAACTTTTCCTTGGACTTTAAAGTGGGTTGCGTGTAAAAGTGAACTGATTATATTTTTCGCCGTTTACAAGCGCTGTTATGTTACAATGACCTGAACAATAACTAAAAAATGAATAGGTGCATCGTGCATCATCCCTAAGTTCATAATCCTCGTCCATTCAATTCAAAACTCGGCTTGTTGGCCTCAAGTCGTAAATTTTGAAACTATTGAAATCCTTTCCGGTTGTCATTTTTTATGCTGCAGGTCTATAATACAATAACAACGTGCTATAATATTCATTTATTATTCCAAAGTTCAACGTGGCTAACAAAATGAATGAATGAGCAACGAACCACTTTATTTTGCATTTGCTATATGATATGCATATTCAAATATGATTTTGAAACAAGATAAGTCAGAAGAGAAGACCAGTTGGTCCTGCTGCTGACCATGCTACCAATTTCCCTGATTAATGAAAGTTTTAGTAAAATTGAGCCATATTTCTCAAATCCATTTTTCTTTTCATTTTATAAAACTCATCATTTTGCATGCTAAGTCGCAGAGTGTTTTTTGTAATGCAGAGTGTGTGTATGGAACAAACAAATTGTCAAACAAATCTTGTTGACCTAAAAAGTGCATTTAACTTTTGCACGAGACACTTAAAGCGCTTGACCCAATACCATCAAGGTTTCTGATAAATGTGGCCCATGCAAATGCAAGGAGACAACTTTGAGACAAAAAGTAAAAGGACAAGAAAGAACTACGTCGTTGTTGTTGTGACCTTTGTCACAGGACCCTTCATTATTGTCCACAGTGCGGAATTTTTACAAGAATTTCAACTCAATCTTTGTCAACTCATGTAGATAGTTTCGCAAACTTTCTTTCCCTCTACTCCCTGCCACAACAAGCTCAGCCAATATTCTTAACTGTAATAACCCAGACATCTTCTTCAGGTTATATTCTACGTTTAATGAAAACAAAATATAACGGCAACATCATCTGACATATTTGTCAATGTGTAAATTATTATTAGATTCGATAGTGAACCCTGATCTTTACGTCATCGCCGGATCGGGAAAACACTTCCCTTTCCATATTTCAAAAATCAAAGAATTCCGTCGTAATTTAATTATTTTAAAATTCTCTAATGGAATATCATGATGCCCCCAAAATGACCATAATATATTATGTACCATCAATATCATGACTTGATTCATGCTGTTCGCACCACTGAAATGTTTTTCCGTCTGTGATGATTATGATTAGAGCAATAAGTGGCTACGTGATAGTGATTTCAATCAATCCCCCTAAAAGCCATCCCCCCAAACAAAATATTCATCCCCGTTGAATGTGGGTTAGAGGGGCCTATTAGCTTGTCAATTAAAAATCATCTGCAAGGTAAACACAACTTAAACACAATCGGATCTGGCTGAGAAAATCAATATAATCAGGAGGAAAAAATCGAGGGCCCTGTCTTGTTGACTCTTTCACCAGGCGGACTCGACTCGGACGCGGAGGCATGAAAACTTGATTGAAAAATTGCAATTACACTCTCCTCGTCAGATGAAAAGGTGCTAGATGGTTAGATGCGATGATCAGGATGATGATGAGCATGAGGGTTATTAAGTGCACGCAAGGCAATAAGCAGCGGCGACCACGATTTGCAACCCTCAAACACCATTTTGCTTAAGCCCGTCTTTACACGATATTTACACGTTACAATTTCGTCGGTAGGGGGGCCATTATTCAACATTTCAAAATTTTTGCAGTCCCTTTTTGTCAGCCCTATTAATCATGATCGCACAAATGTAATCCTTCTAAAAAAATGATTCGAGTTTTAAAGGATCGATGAAAGTTAAGAATGGCAGTGGTGACGGGTGAGTGACTAATATTACCAGCGCTCTCGCGCTCTTCAATTTCTTCTGTTTACAATTTTTGCAACATAAGTAACATGACATCATGATATCATTCATCCGCACATTCAAATCCATTGTGCGCTATTGCATATTTGTAAACGAATCCGGCGTTGTGCACGTTTTTTAAAATTCCAAACTTATTGATATATATGGAAACAATAATTTCCAAATTTCGATCTTTCACGACCATACTAATATTACAAATTCCCAGTATCCTATTAGCTATAGTAGATTTGTGACCGTGTGGTAGGTGTTTCATTCAGAGATATGAAAAAAAGTGAAGGGAGCGTGAGACACAACAATTATTCATCATTATGCAAATGAGAGACGAAGAAGAAAGAAATCATTAACCGAAAGATGCAGTTTAGTTGTAACGATGATTCTCATCATTCCCACAACATTTTTCCCCTTCCATTTTCAGGGCTTGGCTTGACCAGCTCTGCTGACCAGGTGGTGCGCTCATTCATTTCATATAAAAGGGTCGTTCGTGAATGTAAACAGAGTTAAAACCGCCAGCCATTCACTCTCCTCTAGTTAGTCATCATCATAATCAGCCATTTATTACGACTACTTTGTCCTAGCTATCGTAAGTTTAAGTAACGCTACTGTCAGCCAACAAACATGGAAAAGACTTTTTCTTGTGTCAATATATACGTGCTTCTTCCTGCCTAGCTCAACGAATTTTTTTCAATATCCCTTGATTCCCCACCACCATCATCTCATTCATCTCGGACCAAAAGTCATACAAAAAAAGCACAATACCTATCTCTCTCTCTCTCTCTCTCCGTCCGATTGCTACGTGCACTATCTCAACGAGCTTGAGCGAGCAAGCAGCATGCATTAGCTAATTAAAAGAGAATCTGCTCCCCAAAAAGCAAAGGAAGAATGAATGATAAGGCACTCAAGAGTCCCTGCTGCTTCCTCACCTACTCTTCCATGTCGTAAATTAATCGCAACCAACTACATGGTTCCTGTTTTTGCTCCTCTGCTACTACTACTACTCCTGATTAGCCCTCCACAACGGACCGCAACTTCTACTATCAGCCATTTCGCAAAGTAAAAGCTCTCATTCACTTTTAATTTATCTGTTATTACACCACCAACTACCACAAAAGTCTACCACCACCACCATCAGACCATCACTGCATTTCCTTTGCTTCAGCATCTGCCGCCCTGGCTAAACTGCTTCTTCTGCTGGTCATCATCATCAGCGACTGTTCCTACCTTGCCTACCTGACTTGAGCGAGGAGCAGTGTTTTATTTGTAGTGTAGCGTGTAAGCGAGTAACAGGGGATTCGTCGTGATGAGACAAACAAGGACTTTTTGACGTTTCGTCTTTTTTGTTTGGTTTGACTAAAAAGCAGGCAGTAATTCAATCCGACATGAATCTTGTTTCACCATTTTTTTCTCTCACTTCTTTCTTGCCTTTGCCTCCAAGCCTAGCCTTTTTTTTCTCTCTCTCTCTCTCCTTCCCTTTCTTGATGTCAACACAACTTTTTGCCATAATTTCATCCTTCTGCAAAAAAAAAATCAATGTTCTGTCTGACACCTTATCATGTTACACTGTTAAACTCCTCAAAATGCTCCTACTGCTCGCTCAACCTACAGACTGACTTCTGAAATGGCACTACTGTTTAACTTGCCCATTGTGCGTCGTCGTGCTCTAGAGTGAGTACAACAACCATCCCTGACTCTTCAACTTCAACTCTCAGTCAAACTTTGCCGTTTGGTCCGTGTATACATCCGTTGTAGAATAACACTTGACTCATCTCAAGAAGAAGAAGACGTAATAACCCGTTGGCCGTAGCCGAGACCAGATGATGAATCAAAAGGGGACGTAAGAATTAAATGGAATAAAATAAAATAAGCAAAAGATCTTTTAAAGAAGAATAACACGCTGTCAGGTTTAGAGTTGGCCTCTGCCTCACTCACTCACTCACTTTTCGGCTAATGGAATGGATGCAAATGCAAAAAGCCGGTGGAATAATAAGCTTTTTGCCTTTTCGGCTAAATCCCAAAAAAGTATGTAAAGGCTTTGAGAGTTTAGTTTAGTCAGATGAAATAATGGAGGAACAGAAGAAGTTTGTTCTGCTGGCTTGAGTTGAGTTGAATGATGATGAATTGATGACTCTGTTGAGATTTTTTCCAAAGGAGGAGCAGCAGCAGCGGAGTCTACGCAATGCAATGCACTTCTTGGCACTTTTTGAATATTAAGCAACTCATCATTATTCGAATGGGGAAACTTTAATAAACTTGGTAATGGGATGTCATGTCGAGAGGATGAGCACCACTTTTTGGAAAAAAATCTACGTGCGCAGCAGCAAGTTATATAAAGCGAGAGAAAAGGAATTTTTGGTTGGAAAATTATAAACTAGTCGAAGTTAGTTGGAGCTAGTGCGGGTAGAGAATATACCATGCAACATGCATCAACAGAACGAGCTTGTCATTCAGCAGAGGCATCCCTAAAACATGTAGAAAATGTTATTTCATTTCATGTTTTTTCTTCGAAATGACTCGGTCGTTAAAATTAGAATTTCTCTCATCCGGACCCATTTTTAAAACCGTTGCCTCTTTAGCGTTTGTAATTGTTGCAGACCTCCTTTCCCCTCGGGGATGATGAGAGTTAAAGAATGGATAAAATCTTCAGTCAAAAATTGTATGTCAATGGCAGTGACGCAATTTTTGTAATTTATTATTATTGCTACCTGCATTGCTTCACTCCTCCTGAAATACTAAGTATCTAGAATACAAACTACTCGTGTAATTATTATTTTCTTTGCACCTTCATTTCCTCCTTCAACCTCCGATTCTCACCGTCCGTCCCTAGGCTAACATGACAAGGAACTAATGAGATTTGTGAATCCGATTTATGCCACTTATCTACCTGTGAAAAATGTTTTGGCGAAAAAAAATTCACATAATATATTAATAATAATATTACTAAATGTTGCTGCTGCTGCTGGTTGGGGTCATTAACTGGTTCACAATGGGGTTACCGTGAATGCAGTAGTGCCATGTACTTAATCATTTTCCATATGGGTCATTAGCCACACAATAATTATATGGTATTAGTCTAAGGAAGTGGACATACCTAATCAGGGAATTCATTATAGTATTATGCAAATGTCACCTGGGATTCCGGTTGATGAGCCTTCAACCACTTCAACATCTTCCTTACGGATCAACAGGCGATTCATATCTCCTTTTTTACGAGACACTAACTGTACTTTTGCCTAACAATAAATTGTGTGACAAAAGACGGTGCAATTTAATGGAATGGAAGAATGGAGCTCGTAGTAATCTCGAGTTTTTCACGGAATTGCGTGTGTTTGCATTTGCACGTAACGACATGTTTATGTTTTAAGGGATTACCTTTTAATTATTAAATGCAGAGTCAATTTAGCGACTATTACTTACATTGCAACACATGAATCTTGACGCATAGTGCAACGCCGCTCGTAATTTCGGTGCACATGCACTAGATGTAAAGCTTCAACAGATAGAATCTTCATTAAATAGTTAAGTGTAATAATGTCAGTGCTGTGCAACCGGAAGGCCTCCAAGACATTACGATGACGTTGGACACACCACGACAACGCGTTTCCGCTTCAAACTGCTCCTCTTCATCGAGTTAAATAGCTTTCAAGAATTTTAGGAATGTCTGTAGTAGCAATAATCCAATGTCCCGTGTAATATGTACAGGAAACCCCTATACATGACGGATTTAACGGAGAAAAATGTGCTGCGTGTGATGGAATTTTTGTAACCATAAATATTTAAATGCCTAGTTTGGAGTTTGATGTCGCATCAAAAAGGAGGAACAGAACAGTCATTCTGGGAAAGACAACCAAAACCAAAACTCCTGCATCTCCCCTTGTTAGCTGGTTGTCTATGTTTGGAAATATCTCCTCAGCTTAAGTTTGTTGTAGACGCGGCTTTCTACAAACAAATCACTTTTGTTCAATCCTATTCAAAAATAACACTTGTCTCGTCCTCCCTTTGCGTTTGCGTCCATGATGATCAGCCGATACGGTTGTTTTGCATTTATTATTACACATAATATTTTAAGCGGTGTAATGAAACCGTAGTCGTCCATAAAAGGAGATCCTTTGATCCCATCTTTAGCACTCTTGGCAAACATTTGTTTATGCATGCAAAAGCAAAATATTTGAACATCCGTAGCCCAACCGTGAAGATTCTCTCACCCTCCACCACTCACAACCAACTCAACAGCCAATTCCTTCCTGTACGAGCCAGCCAAAGAAAACCAAAAATGCAATGGCTTTCTTTTTGTTTCTATAAGGTTAGCAAACTCTGTTGAATGCCCGACCAACTCCAACCAAAGATAGTAAAGTAAAGAGTAACTTGTCTGAAACGAGGGATCCATTAAAACTGACAAAAGCCTAAAATCAGAAACCATCACGGCTCGCTCCCTCGCTATCCTCACCAACTCCATAAACATTATGGAGGATAAGGAGGAAGTGGAATGTATCCATATTCTTAATATCAGCAGGTCAAACCCATTTCGTACTTCTGGGGAGTCGTTTGTTTACAGATATCATAAATCCCATGATTACTTTTTTACACATTGTTAGTTTTTAACTATGCCTGGCATCTTGGTCGTTGGAACCTTGAAAGATGTCGTACAGAGTGAACCAACGAAACGACCAATAATCTGTCTCATGATATGGGTTCGAAGATGTGAGCAGCCACACGTCACGTAACTTACATCACGGAGATAAAAACCAGGAGGAGGAGGACACACCTTGGATTCTAATAGTTCACCTCGGAGAAAAAAAATTGAGCCGTAAGCCGTCATTTCAGAGAGGATTTTTAAGGAGACTCCCAAGAAAATCTCTGTCGTTCTCAATCCCCGTCACTGCATGATCTCCTCGCTCGCTCGTCGTTTCCAACAATTTTTATCCTTTTGGCCGTGTCACATGGCCAATAAATTATCGTGAGAAACCTTGACTTCACCTCTAGAATCGTATAATAACTGAATGAATCCTATTTCAGAGTTGGCTACACATCCCCGCAATTCCCCAGCCCCAACGCCAACAATGACCAAAAGGCGACAACAAAAATTTGGCGCAACATAACCGGCTTTCGTTCGTTGTCAAATATAGCTATTGTTACATAACAAAACAAAACTCAATCCGATAACAATATTCCCTTATTTATCAAGGCACAGAACAGTTGCATTGTCAGGTGCGTTTGAAAAGGCAAGGGAAAATCTGGCTATCACGACGACGCTTCTTGCATAAAAGCTTTATAGGAATCCACTTTGACCTTAGTTTCGACAGTGAAAAGATAAATATAATTCCTTAAAGTTATTGTGTTCACAGGGGCTGCTGCAATGGAGTTGAGACGGGGGCTGAACATAACATAACATTTTCTTCAACTGAAATCACAGCTCACTCTCCTCGCATTCCTTATACGCGTCTCCTAATGAGCGATTGTGTCAGCTTATTGATCTATCACGAATTGTATATCGAAAAAAATAAGGAGATTCGTCACCGCTGCGCCATTGTGATGCGACAAGCAAATTCTTTATCGTGTTATCAAACTCTTGGATTTGGGCAATTTTTCTGTACGTGTTTCCCTTTGAAAATTATTATATTTTTCTTCGGAACATGCATTCCGGCTCTGATGAATTACATCAGCAAACAAAAACGGTACGGCAGGGCATAATACGGCAGGCAGGCCTAGTCATTATGCAACGTAAATTAAATATTAAAACAAATGATGCTTTTCTTCTAGCCAAAGTTGTTTTGTTTGGAGTGCGTATGTCAATGCCTTCTCGCTCTCGTTGCATGATGCATTGTCTAACGGCAGAGGAGAGGCGAGCGAGTCCTACTGATTTCAATATTCTACACACGGAACACGCACTTACTCGTCTTGCGAGAGGAGCTTCTTCATCAAAGTTTCCTTCCTTCCTTCCATTTCAATGGCTTCTCTGCTCGTGTTCGCAATCATTCTTGGACTCTTTGAAATAGACAATACTCGTGTTTACTCTGTTCTGTTGTCCACACTGTTTCTGCCATGTTACCACCACACATATCCCTATATCTTCCTACAAACGCGTGCAAGTTGTACGGAAACATTTAATTATTGCGAGTTTGCTGTGTCTTATGGGTCTTGGCTGAAACCGTAGCTCAAACGGAACTTTTGTGATATTTTGCATAACATGACATGTCCATTTCCTTTACCTGTCAACGACAAGTGACATTCGTGGAATATGCCAACATTAGCAGCAGATCGTGCTACAGGGTCTTCCCTTTTTTAGCCACAACAACACGACTATTAGGTTGCTCACAGGCATGTTTTACATTTAGTGTAACAGGGATTTCGAAACTTGGCCAAAGCTGGCGAGATTATGCGACTTATTGCACGCATTGGATGGGATGGGGAGTCGGAAGGTAGGAGGTTATTACACGTGATAAAAACCCATGTGAGTGGAAATGAACATGGTTGATGACAAGTCGCCAACAAGGGAAGGTAAGCTAAGTACCGTGTCGCCGTGTGATAAGGACCAGTTTATCATCTTGTAAGATTGTTCGTCAACAGCAGTGATCAGTTAAGGCAGCAGAGCACTACTACTCGTCATGAATGAGCAAGTGAAAACAAGGAATGCGACTGTTTGCATTTAATTAGCGGGATAGCTCTAAAGTCTCATTTGCTCATGGTTGAGCATTGAAAACAAGTGTTAAGAGGGAAAAGTACTTATAGTTGTGTAGTTTCGACATGTTATCATCAACCCATTCCCATCCCGAGTACAGTTCATCAGCAATTTGCATTTCCATTCAACAAAATAGCGTATGGCCAGGCTAGTTTGCATTTTGCAATCATTGTCAACCATAAATCCATCCTCTTGTTAAACATCAAGTCAAGTGAGCACATAAGAGCCACACAAAGATAATGGGAGTACTTTAAAGAGCGTGATTTCCATATTGAGCAGATTAGGAAATCCATAGAACACCGACGACGATGACTATGACAGAGAATATTATGGCAATGCTATTAAATCTCGCAAAGACAAATGCACTTTTAAAGTCGTGATGTCATAGGAAAAAGGAGCCACCCACGTGCACACAGAGACAGAGTATTACACCAAGATGTGCTTTGCCACTCAAATACTCACTCAAATTGTTATGAAACAGTTTTTAAAGAGCGGAGGAGCAGCATCAGGGCTTACAAGCCCTCATCTTTCTCGACACAAATTAATGTGCGTAAAGAAAGTTATGTTCATGTTTGGGCGCAACTGGCAACTGCTGGGGGAAAAGAAGCGTGCCGTTGCCGTTTTGTGAAAGACATATTTCAAGGAATATAGGTACACATATATAATATATATTCGTCTCGTAATGCCTTTGGATTGGTTGGGTAGTATTCCAATTCCAAAGCTGGAGCACGGTCCGTCCACCCTTGAGAGCAGCTGTCTGTAATTTAAATAGGGTGTTGTGTTATAGGGGAGTTTTTTAAACTAAAAATATACATGATCCCATTTTTCACTCAACATCTCTTTCCCAATTGAACGGAATGAGGGATCCTCATCCTCATCCATCCTCCCAAAACTACAGTTTCCACATAAGGACAGAATTATTATTGGAGTTATGTTGTATTTTTTGTTTAGTCTTGAAAGCTGGTAAAACTGTTAGAGAAAAAGCGTGGCTACAC
The DNA here is from genome assembly GCA_036850665.1 of Dicranocentrus wangi. Classification (NCBI taxonomy): domain Eukaryota; kingdom Metazoa; phylum Arthropoda; class Collembola; order Entomobryomorpha; family Entomobryidae; genus Dicranocentrus; species Dicranocentrus wangi. The sequence goes on from JAANSN010001732.1 coordinate 25,738, forward strand.
ATGTCTCCTTTTTACAGGAGATCCATAAAATCCATAAAGGCATAAAAGTTTTCAGCTCGCTCACACAGTTTTCAGGAATCACCTGAAAGTTTTGCTCGTTACAGCTTTGGCGTAAGTAGCATATGACTCATCACATTACAAATCTCTTTTAATATTTTCTCAATGACTAAAGGCTACACTTAACACAAATAAAATAACAAAAAAAGAGAAGAGAATTTATGGCAAGCCTTTAGTCAAAGTTTTACGAGAGAAAAAAGGCCTGAAAGTAAAGCAATCATTCACCATCCCAGCAACAGCAACACCTTTATCATTATATTCCATCTCTTCTGGGAGTTGGAAAAGGCGAATAATATAATATTTTAGGAACTGTGTGTGTAGTGTTGATTATGTAGGCACTAAATTATTAGCCCCTCGCGTCCCAACGAGACTTTGCATCAGCTACTTAATTTGAATTTACGTCTCTCTGAATTGTATCTCATTCATTGACTGCTGTCTGCTTGACCAAGAAAGTTGAGGCTGAGCCGTGTGGTGCCTATTTTGATCATCAGAAAATCATTATGATCATCATGCCTCGGCTCATATGAAGAAACGATGGAAGAGAAAAAAAACTTTTTACGCATTGACAAATTCAAGGTGAAATTACGTTATATACACATATGCATAGGTAGTATTCTGCCATCATAATATAGGATACTCATTAATAATCAAGAGGAGTAGGAGGAGAAACGGAGAATGGTTGGTTGGGATTAGAGAGAGAGAGAGAGAGAGAAATAGAGTTTTTGATTCCCTTCCTGAAAAAATGGGAAAGTGAGTCTTATTCGATGTTGACACGAAATGCAGTCCCAGCACCACCACACGAAAAGCAAGGCGTCGTAAAACATTGAACTTGACATGTTATGCAGCATGCGTGATGCAATCCCAATCTCCTCCAAAATCCAAAATACTGTATACTCACATCTAGCCAAGTAATATCACATCACCTTCAACATCGCCACATGTGTTTTCCGCTTTCTGTCTAATTGAACAATGCTGAGAAGTGGCAGAAAACATGAGTTTTCTGTTTCTGTACGAGCTGATTCCTTCATCTTCACTGGCTAACAAAAAATGCAAGATTTGCTTACCATTTGCGAAATAATATATACTACGGCGTAAGCACAGCCTGAATAGATATCTTTCTTGAATTGCTGAACAATGACATATGTAACCAAATGATAAGTATGAAGTGCAGTATGCAGGTTTATGAAATGCGGATTTCAGTAGTGCAGTCCAGAAGTAGTTCCAGTTCCAGGCAAAACTCGGTGATAACAAAACGTAATGTAGAGTGTAGTGGGTAGGAGAGTTCGCTACTGCGTCATTCGCCATGAATGTGAATATTGTGAATCCAGTGGTGGCGGACTAATCTTTTCATCACAATAATACAAAAAAAATTGACGCAGTTTTAACTTGTTCTTTGCAATGCATGCACCTGAGCTGAATGAGCTGTTTGTGGAGACACGAACGGAGTACTCCTACAAGGTTTTTATGTCTGGGTGTATTTTTTTCTCCAGCAGTGTGAAACTGTGCAGCAACGTGAGATACCTCAACCAATGTATTTCCAACTCGTGTGTGGCAAAGGGATTATCGATAATGCCATGCAGTTGCTCAAATGAAGATTACTACATGAATAAATAAATAGGCAACTAATGCAAGTTAGTCACGTGCAGGAAGGCATGTATTATTACCTATGCATATTGCAAGCAATAAGGTCTCTTCTCTGCATCTGCACACTATACACAACAATGAATCGAATCGAACTAGCTATAGCTCCTCCAATAAATCTCAAAGAAAACCCATGAATACCAATGCGAAATAGTAGCAATAACACAAGTGAATTGCAACAATACCGTAAGGAGAGAACAAGCAACCTGACAGACTAGAGTCGTGTTTTAAACGACGTCTTTAATAGAAATTTATTCTGGTTCCGTTCCTCACATTGTTTTAATGCAGTTTCTCCTTTATCATATTATTGCAGATTTGCATTGAATATCGATACGTATAATTTCTATGCGTGTACGTTTTTCTAATATTTATATACGACCAGTGAAACTACTCGCCAGCCAGAATTGTTTGAAATGTCACGTTGTTGTAAGAGCAGTTCTTCTACATTACATTACGCAGTTTGTTGGGCATTCTGCTGCACCGGTCAACTTATCCATTTTCATGCTTTTTTATAGATTGTTTACATTCAGCCATTTCATTCATGGTCTCTCTTTGTTTTTAAATCACTGCTATCATCACCACCGCCACTCCTGTTCTGTTAATAAGACTGGCAAAAGGAAAGAGCTCTAGATATGTCGATGTCTTCGTCGCTGCACTCACGAATCACTGTGAAATATTATCGAATCACATTTTCACTTTAACTCTTTGACAGCCTCGAAGACAGTACTGCGCATTAGCAGCCGGTGCGCTATTCTTACTTTTTATACCTACCTACATAGCTTCTTATTACACCCAGAGTTTCTTAATTGCATTGTTGAAAAGGGTGCAGGGTGATTCGTTTTGCTTTTGTGCAAATTGCTCGTGCTCAAATCTCCCATCCTCGGCTAAACTTTGACTGTGTGATATCTCACTTTTACTAGTTTGATACCCCTCCACTACTCCACTGCCTCCACTCACTCGTCCATTTTCCTCCTTCAATGTCTCAATGCAAAATGGGTTGAGCGATGCGATGCGATCGTGAACTGGTCTTTGTGCTGTGAAAAGCTCTCAAAAACTGATTTTGCATTTGAAAGAGCTGTCAACTATCCTCATCTTAATATGGGCTATGGTTCTACAAGAAAGGGACTCTTTATCATTACGGCATGCCTTGTGAAAGGTATTGTTCGAGAGTAACCTTAATTCTGGGTGCACGTCGCTGGTGCACACGACACTCAGCTAACCAAAGCTTTATAATAGAATTGAATAAGTTTTTTTTAATACCCCACCCAACCAGCTGTGATGATTATTCTGAAACGCGGTGTGGTCGCTAAAATCTATAAGCAGAATCAGCTCCGTTTTTTCCCCAAACTGAAATTTTTGTCATCACGATTGAACTTGCGGCAGTTGAGCGTCTTTTATGAATGATAAGTGAAACCTAGTGTTTCTTTACATGATAGGTTAACGAAGTGCAAGTAGAGTAAAGGGAAAAAACGGGTAGCAAACTGGAAATTGTCATCAGCGTTGCATTCTCCAATTATGCATATTCGGTTTGGTCGGATGTGTTTGTCAAATCATAAACACTGCATTTATGGCCCCGCCCCGGTTAGCCACAACGAGTCACCGCATGTTTAAAGAATTTTTTCCCTCTGAAAAGTCAATCTCGGCAAACGTGTACGCTTCAAACATTACGGCATCAAAAGGGGAAGTGGTCATAAAAAACGAGGTTTCAGCTCAACTCAAACCCGCCCGACAGCTCATGAAAGGTTCAGTTTCGTAATGAGAGCGGAAGTTCTGGAAAATTGAAGTCTTATTTGTTTTCCAGTAATAAAAACAAGAGGAACGCTGAGATAACAGCTCTTTTCCCTCTCGGAGAGATAAATACGCAAGATAAAAATTACCAGCCAAGCCATACACTATGATAAAAGCAGTTTCGTGGAACGTGGAGCGCCGCCGCTCAAGAACAAAACATTTTTCAACTTTGATAACGCTCAAGGGAGCAAATTTAGTAGCTGGTGGGCTATTTCCTTGAATTCTTCCTGTGATTCTTGGTAGCCGAGAAGATATTCACAGGTCTCAGCAACAACAACAGCAAAGTAGCAGCTTCCCAACCTTCAAGTTTTAAAATCGTCCTCCGTCCCGTTTTTCCAAGACCACACTAATTATCCCTCTCTGCCTCTCCCTGCTTTTGTGTGTTTGGGATTTTTTAAAAGTCATTTTCCACAGTCAATGTGCCATGATAATGAATTCATAAATTCTCTTTCCAAAACAGAACAGACACGAGTTTCTCACGACACACTGTTTCTTCACAGCCAGCTTCGAAGACGAATAAAAGCAGGGAAATTATAGTTATTAGTCTTCCAGCCCGTGCAGCAGGCAGCAAGAATGCACGCATCCAGAAATCATTTTAAATTCCTCGCACACGTTTTTTTTTTCTCTCTCTCTCTTTTGGTCTACTCTCAATTTCTTCTTCCATGACATTGCAACAGCGCATAATGCACGTCTCTAGAACTCGCTGACAGAGCATCGCCCAACATCTGGAAAAGCCATAAGTGCGATACAAGCAGAGAGAGAGAGTAATCAAGCTGAAAGCTTACTTTCAAGATTGTGGCTCGCAGATAAGCAGCAAATATTACAAGATGAGCTATAGTTGGGAAAAAAACGCAGGAGAGCAGCTAATAGCTTTACCTCTGCCTGTACACAAATAAAACCTGGCTGGCTGAAGTGAAGTGAGTGAGTGGATAGCGCCACGTGCATCTGGATAAAAAGCGCATTACAAATCACCATTTCATGCTCGGGCATATTAAATCTTGGGCCTGTTACATGTGTACCACGGGACACTACCAGTTT